>VZTO01017296.1:0-60285 GCA_013400615.1 Syrrhaptes paradoxus | reverse complement strand
TAAAAAAAAAAAAGATGGAATGGATTCAGCTAGAGGTGCAAGTGCAGGTCCCAGCCTCATCTTATTTTCTTAGAATTGGAGACACTTGAAAATCCTCGGAAATCCATAGGAAGAGCCTGGCTGGAGAAAACTCTCCTGGGGGTGAATGAACGTGCACGGTGCTGCTCTGCACAAATTTCCAGGGTTGTTATGAAGCTGGAAAAAGGGGAAAACATCAGGTTGGGAGATGGTCGGCTCCCATCCCGGACTCTGCTTTGTCTCTGCCCTGCCTCCAGCACTTCAAAGCAACCAGGAGCAAAAAAATCTGGCTGCGAGCTATCCTTCAAAGCTGCTTGTTCCTGCGTCACTTGTCAAGGAGAGGGCACCAGGATCCGATATGGATTTCTGAGCTCAAAAATGTCAGAAGGAAGTGATGGACTCGGAGGAAATTCTTGCGACGGTCTAGGAGGAAACGGGAGATGTGAAAATACACGCTGTATTTTCCTCCCACAAGCTGCGCGCTCTGTTTTTATTATCATAAACCTGGGCCCAGAGGATGTCAGCTTGTTTATTTATTTGTTTAAATGAGGTTTCGCTCCTTGTTCAAACATTCCCATGTTGGCAGCTGCTGCGCTCCCGGCCCATGTCCCGGTTCCCATCTCCCCTCCCCTGACGATGGGACGTGTCAGCCCGGGCAGCGTCCTCATCCGCCAGCGAGGTGGGAGATGCTGAAGATGAGGTGACAGGTGGGTCATCTCCCCCTGGTCCCCTGAGCATCACAAGCTGTGGCAAGAGTCCCTCGGGCTGGTGGCACCATGTCCCCATACACGGCACTGCTGCGTCGCCTGTGCAGCCTCCCTGGGCTCACAGTTTCTCTCCCTTGGAGTAAAATTTAAAATATCCAATTTTTTGGCCTCTCCACCCCCAGTCAGTGTCCCCACAGGCACATCTGCTTCCTTGGGACCCCCAGTGCACAGAGCAGCTCCACCAGTGTGTGCTGGAGGCGGCACCAGTGTCCCATTTTCTGTCATTCTGAAGCATCGACAGGAATAATTGCTGCAGAAAATCATGTTGCAGCATCGGGACCCCCTGTGTACACCTAAAGCTGCTCACGCTGGATCCCGAGGGCTTTCCAGGGGTTGGTCAGCAGCAACCCATGGAGTGTCTCATGGTGGTGGTGACCCCTTCCACCCCAGCCTTCCCAGACCCACAGGTGAGGCTGAAGGATGCCTGGAGCCCCGCATGCACCCAGATCACCCGGGTGAGGTACCAGCATGCATCGTACTGAACCCAGGTCTTGCTTCCACCATCACGGAGATGCTGGGGAGTTTATTTATCACCTTGCAATGTCACCCAGCCCTGTCCCGTATGCGGTGGCATTGCCCTGGGTGGGGGGGGGTGCCCCTGGCTGATCCCCGTCTCTCCCGCGGGGTCACAGCGGCAGGAAACCGCCTCTTGCCCTGGCGTGGTGGGGAGCTGCCGGAGATGCACCTGGGAGGAGAAGCACTTTGCTGGAGGAAGAAAACAGGATCTAACATATAAACAACATCCTCAATGGCTCAGCAAGTGAGTCGCTCTTTCCAGAGCCTGTTTTCGAGCCATTGTTGCTGTCCTCCAGCTACAAAATGCAATTAAACCCAGATATCAGGAGCCATCTGAGCCCCGGGATGGTGCTGCCCGGCTCCTCCTCGCAATGCTGCAGCCCCGATGGACCCTGCAAGGGCAGGTATTGAAGAAGTAGAGGGTAAGCATACATCCTGGCTCCCTTCCAGGGTATGTATGGGGCTGAAATACATGGGTAGGATGTGTTTTTCACATCCCAGGCCCTGAATATTTAATCCAAAGCTTATTAGGGGCTGCAAGGTACCAGTGAGCAATTTTGCATCCATGTGGTAGAGCCTCTGGAATGGACCATCCTATATTCTGGCCTCTGTGGTCATGGCATTAGGCAGAGCACCCCACACAGATCATGAATTTCAGCTGTTTTTCAACTGAAAATGATTTTAATTTCATTTTCAATCAAAAAAAAACAACAAATAAACAAAAACAGTGTTTTCTTAACCTTGCAACAGTCACCTTTGCCTGGGCAGACTCCCCCAGCCCCCTGAGCAGCTGGGCTCTCCTGGTACACAGAGATCCTGTGAGATCCCTCCAGCACCACCCCGCAGCCCTCCCAATGCTCCGGCTTTTGCCAAGTTCCCCATGCGAGAACCTCTCCTCATCCCTCTGCGACCCAGTGGACCATCCTTGGACAGAACCCATCTCCTGCCTTCTCCACATCGCCCACACGGCTGCTTCCCTCCAGCTGACTTCAGACAAAAGGTTGATGTGAACCCATCCCCGCGGGCTTGGACCTGCCCATCTCCCTCCATCCCCCAGCTGAAACGCCGCTTGCTTTCTGCCTGGGATTGTCAACCCGCGATGATTTCTTCCATTTTTCCTTTTTCTCTTTTCCTCCATTGTCCTTCCTTTCCCCAAACCTTGCCATGGAAGCTCTGCCACTTCCAAGGAGACCCCATCCCACCTCGCCCTGACTCTGGTGTCCCCGCTGGGGACCAAATGGTCCCCACCTGCCCCGTCCCACCTACCCATGGGATGCACCTCAACCCTCAAGCCCCTGGGGTACCCCAGGGGGGCTGGGACATGGGACCCGCCGAAGGGTTAAGCTGCTCCCCAAGCACAGGAAGCCAAAGGCAGATTCCCAGGGAGGAAACACGAGTTTCTTGTGGGAGAGAAGGTAAGCGAAGTGTTAATGAGATTGCCCGAGCAGAGGTCATCAGCGTATCCTGCTGCAAACTTCCTGAGCAACCTCACAGGAGAAAACAACAACCCTGGGTACGGGACGTGGTGGGTTTGTTTTTAACTCCGATTACCTTGGACCTACTTTCTCGCCTGGTGCTGATGGCCACCCACAAACCCACCCTGCAAAGTGTCCGTGGACCTGCTCGAGCACCCAGATAACTCCTCCCTGCTGCACACGGCTGGATCCTGGGCTTTTTTAAAAAAAATTTTCTCTTGCATGAATGATTGTATTTTGATGCCCTGGACTGGAGCAGAGGGATGCAAAATGCATCTCAGGAGGGTTCAGGCTCTTTGGGAGATGCTGCCACTCCCTTGGAGCTCTGCAGGAGCAGCCAGCAGAAGGGAAAGCCACCAAAACTTTCTGCTTTGTCTTTTTTTTTTTTTTTCTTTTTTGCATTTCCCAGCCTGCAAAAGGGAAGAAAAGTGTCGCTGCTGCTTTTCCAACCTCAGATTCTTCCTAAAAGAAATGTTTTTACAGCAGCTGGGCTTCCTGAAAACAAACCCCCAACCTTTAAGGGTAGAACGCGCCTGAGATCCTATCAAAAAATGATGTTTAGAGAGAGATGACACAGAAATTTAAAAACTGAAGCCTGATGTAACTAGATTTATTGACATACAAGCACAAGAGCAGTATGTCATGACCAGCACATTGAGGCCAGCATCTCTGTGTGGTTCCTTAGCAAATATTTTGCCCTTCCTGACAACCAGCAAGAGAACAGGTTGGACATTTTGAAATGTCTGTATTTTTGCGAACATGGACCCAACACTTGAGCGGGATCAGCTCAGGTCTCCCTGTGGGGCATCTGCTCATTGCTGCAGGAGAAATGTCCTGGCTGAGCTCCAACTTATGTCCAGGATGTCATCCCACGCAGCACCATGGATGCAGCAAGTGCTGGGGTGTCCACTTGTCCGTGTCCTCCTGTCCTCCACAGCCATGTCCCCCTGTCCCCTGGCATTTGCCTTTCCCTATATGTCCTTACCTAAGGTGTAAAGTCCAAAGCTCCCAGGGCTCAGGTACCCTTGCAGAATATTAAAGAGACTCTCAGGCTTCCTAACAGCTCCTGACACACCAGCAGTGGCCAAGCTCAATGAACTGGACTGAATTTTAATCTTTTTCTTTTTCCTTCTCTTGGGACTCAGCCAAAAGACCTGTTTCACAGCCACCACCACGGGGCTTCCTGTGCTCAGTATTTATTTTGCTTTGAAGGGTTTGACAAGAGGAGGATATACATCCAGGGCCGTGATCTGGAGCCGCAGGACAGCGGTGCAGCCGTACGCCCCAGGAGTAATGCACTGCTCCGGGGGAAGGCGATCGATGCCGTGATTAGCTCCGCTAAATTGAAATCTTATGATCTTTGGGGTGGTTACATAAAACGCCAATTAGGATGCGGTCTACATTGTTTCATATAAATGTTTTTCATTATATTTTGCTGTCAGCAAATGCTGGTGTGAAACCAGTTTTCATCCCTCATATGGCCACCATGAGGAGATGGGGAAATGCGCTAGCACGACCGGAGTCTTCCCTCGCACAGATTCGTTATCGTGTTACCTGGCATCGGTGCAGCACCTTTCCCTTGGGCAGTGGGATGGACACTTTTGTGTCGGACAGGACAAGGCCAGTGGTCCAGGGGCTCCTACGGTTCCCATAGGACCCACCAAGGCTGTCCTGACAAGTGGCAACACTTCCGATGGGCTGCAACTGCTGTTTGTTGCCTTTTCGCCTCCTATTTTTTATATCGTTGCTGTGTCGATAAAGTGCTGAGTCACAGGATCCAAGAAATACTGTGCAAAATAGCCGCGAGGGACTCCGATTTGTTAATATGTCTGGGATGCTTCCTATTAAATAATAACAAAATGCTGTAATAATAACTTGGCAGCTCTCTGCCTCCGTCAGTGTGATGCTCAGCGCGGGTTTGCTTTCCTAAAATTCCTTTAAGTATCTCGACAAGTTGCGTGATAGGAAGGAAGAACCTCTTCACTTTTGACTTTTGCTTGAATAAGTTCTTGTAAGGAGGGACTATCTTGAGGAGATGGAGAGGATGAGAAGCACATCTTGGAATCCCGTTAACTGGCAGTGGCGTGGGTTATTACACACTATATTTCCTGATAAAGCGGGGACAGGTTATGGATTTTGCAGAGCTGGGGTCTTGGCAGCTTTCACCAGATGTGTAGGTACGGGTCAGCAGAGGCTTGTTCCGCGTCTTGGGGAAGGATTACAAAACCACCTATGTTTAAAAATTAAAAGAAAAAATCAGGAGAACTGCTGCTGGCATGCATCTACTCTGCAACCTCGATGTCAGTTAACAGTCTTTAGTAATGAAATATTTTAATTCATACATAGTCTAAAGCCTTGAATAATTTTGCACGGATGTATTTATGGATGTTGGGGTTTTTTTTTTGTTATTTATTAAGGAAATTTGCTGCTTGCAAAGTTTCTCAGAGCAGTGTTCCTGGCCTAGGTGGCACCAGCTCTCTCTGCTAGAGCCCTGCAGCGCCGGGCACACTCTGCACAACCTGTCGGTGCTGGGAACGCTTCCCAAAGGATTGCGTTTTTCTCCCCTGATTTCAAGATGATGGAAGTTGAAGCAGATGAAAGATCAAATACATGGTGCCGACTCCAATATGCTGGCTTTTTCTTTTGATGAGAAATGCCATCCGGAGGGTTTGTTAAAATGTTTTGCATGAGTTACTGCTATAGTTTGTAAATCTTCTGAACAACCTGATCCTGGGCTGCAGAATTTCCATCTCCCGGCATTTCAGACGCTCTGTATTTGCCACATACTCTGCTTTGCTGCTTTTCCTTTTATTCACTCCTTAAAAAGTCAGGGATCTAAATGCTCCCTTTGAGGTCACCTGCTTTTTTCTCTGTGCCCACACTGGGGGCTGGCAGAGCGATTTGGGAGCTGTGTGTGTGTCACACCCCCCCAGCAGCCACCTCTCAGGACAGGATGCTGGTGTCGAAGCTCATCTGCCCTGGGGGGGCGGCTCTCATGGTTTTATAAGTATTTCAGGAGTACAAGGCATCCTGTTTGGTTTTTTTTTTTCTCTACTTGAAAATAGTGCAATAAATCTTTAATAAAATTGAGAAATCTCCAGGAAACCTACTGCAGGTAAATATGCAAACCCAGAAGTGACAGCCGAGTTACAACACCCAAACAAACCTTTCTCCTGTTCTGATAAGCAAAGACCTCAAGAGACCCTGATCTCATGCCTACAATCTGAAACGCTGTATAAACCGAACATCATCACAATGTGTCCCCCCACTATTACAAACGCTGTCCCATGTATGTTTCTCTGTCCCTGTGACTCTTTCCCCACCGGTGGCAGAACCGTTTTGCTGTCGGGGTGGCACAGGCAGCGCGAGACATGCCATGAGCATCGCTCCAGATCACGGCTTCCCTTCTCCGTTATGAATATTTGAGAAACGACGGCGTGAGCCACCATCAGCAAACCCAATACAGTGTTTGATGCTGCTTTCTGTATTCAGAGTTTTCCAGCATCGGCTGAGACTTATCCGAAAATAACGGGACACCTCACCAAGAGCCCAGCGGTTCCTACTGGGAATGTTGAGGGCATTATTCTGAAATTATTTATTCTAGTTTTAAAACCCAGATTATTTTTAGAATATAAGAAATAAAGAATGTAAGATTAAATAATAATAAAAAATATAAGACATAAAGAAATAAAGAAGCTCAGGTTTCTTTTTCTCAGGGAGATCCCAAGCTGAGGTTCTGGCTTTGTAAGCTGCAGAGGTGCAGGAGCAGGAGGATAAGGTGCAAGCAGTGAAAGATCACAGTGAAGGCTGAGAAGCAATTTCACCAACTGGAAAGCAGCGAGGAGGAGATGGAGCATCACACTTTTATGGCATAATAACAACAGAGCGACACATGATGCACATGATGTGTCCACCCAGTTATTTCCAAGAGAGGTAAGGGGATGTTCATGTCATTGCCCAAGGTTTAGGTAAAGGCACCTCTAAAAACTCTGCAGTTCTGGTGGCTCTGTCCACGAAAAATTAATTTAAACGATATCTGATTCAGGGATATGCCTGGAATGCTCCTCCTGTAACAGGAAAATAGGAGAGGTTGGTTTTGCTCAGCGCTGTACCATGAAGGCTCAAAACACATGTGAGAACACCAGCAAGAACCCGTAAGTGGTGAGAGGAGCTGTGAACCATGGGAGAAAGTAAAACCAACCCTGGATGCAGTGGGGAAGGTTTCTAACCATCAGATCAAGAGGAGTTGAAGCAACCTTCACATACCTGTAGAACAGGCAAATGAACCAGATGTTCAAGGTGGAGTTTGATCCCTTTTGAAATGGGTGTTGAGCAATGGCAAGGAGCGTACGAGTGCCACATGCATGCTTGGCTTCCCAGCTGGCGCAGAAATGTTTCTCAAAACAAATACAGTAATTTAGTCTGTCCTAAACGAGCGATGGAGCCTGGGCTGCAATACAGTGAAGGGGAATTTACCGCTGATTTAATATGATTAAGACTTTTTTTCCACAGGAGTTCATGTCTGTCTTTTTATATTATCAGGAGGGTCGGCGTGGAGTCCTGAGTCAGGAGAACAGCTAACTCCAATTCATCCCCATCCGCAGCACAAGCCTTTGGTTGGACTTCAGAGTGATCCATGCATGTGCTTAACATTAAGGCTCTGCTTACAGGCTGTCCTGAATAATATGCTGTAGTGTATTTTGAGAACTCATTTTTACTTTTTATTACAATAATAACTTCTACAGTGACATGAATTCCAACACGAAGCGCTGAGAAATAACATACCCTTCCAAATGGTTTTCCCCTTTACACTGTTATTAGAATACATATTAGGAGAGCAGCGCATTATAAGACAAAGCACTTGCCAGGAGGCATATTTTTCTCAACCTCACTGCAGCACAGCAGTTACTTTATAGTCAAAGATTAATTATATTACAGCGTCTGCTTCTGCAAATTGCAGTCAAATGGATCATTAAAAGAGAAGGATAGCGGGGACCACTGCAAGGGTTTTGCTTCCAAAAGGCCCAACTCTTGGAGGTGCTGAGCTCCTGGAGCTTCGGTTGGCCTTTCTTTCCCTATTTCCTTTTCAAATTTCATGCTGGCGTTCCAGAAAATGATGTGTTTGAAAAACTGTCCTGCTGCCATTCTGACAGTATATTGCATTACTCCAAGAGCAGAGCTGCCACGGGTACTAAGCCTGGGATTATAATGAATGACCGGTCGTATGGGATATGGAGATGTCTAATAATTCCCTTTCTGCTTATTGGTAATTACCGCCTAAGCCTTAAATAGCAACGTCAGACACAATACAAATCATGGCCATAGCCTTGATGGGGAGACAGGAAAAACCAACCCCAGACATATAGCGCAATAAAAACAAGGAAGGTGGAAGGCAACTCAGCCTCCACCAAAGGTAGATCCATCTCTCTGCTGCTTCTCCAGCTGTTGGGAAGTTGGTTGTAGGATGGGGCGAGTGGTGGCTCGCGTGGGTGCTGCAGGAGGAGCAGGGGGGGACCACGGTCCCGCTTATCGCGTTGCTCAGGGTCTGCACCCCAACATTCACAGCACAGGCAGGTCCTGTGGAATCACGCCAGCTTCTAGACCAAATTTTCTTTAGCCATGATGAAAAAAAGTAGATTTCTTTAAGAGCAAGCTAAGGGGAAAAGTCAAACATTTACTTTCAGGCTGATGTTTCATCTCGGAGTTACAAGAGCTCTGACAATCTGAGACACGTCTCCTCTGCAGGAAGGAGATGATAAGCTCTGGCTTACTCATTCTCCTCTCTCAGCTCCTTGTCTTCAGGGGAGAGGAATGATGACAAGATTTGCACTTAAAATTAAGCTTCAGAAAGCAAAACAAAACTCAAACTCAGCTAATTTTATCTGTGGTTTAAAAAAGAAACAACAAGCAAAAAAAAGAAAAAAAAAGGCAGTAAAATAAACAATGGGAGAAATGAGCAATATCTGCCAAATAAAATCATTCACTCACTCCTCATATTCGTCAGGAGAGAAATAAACTTTCAGAAGGCCACACAGTAAAACAGATCCCCAAGCAGAGTTAGAAAACAATGAGTCAAGATCCCTGCTTGAGCTCTTCGAACGACTCCGTGTTTTCTTGGGAAACAGCACGTTGCTGCAAAACGGTACCTGTGCCCCCAGGAGCTGGAAATAGATCCGGTTATTGAGACTATTTGGTTAATGCAAACTCCAGAAAAGACGGAGTAATTGAGCCAATTTGCTGTGTGGGCATGAGGTTGTTTGTGCCGTATCTCCGTACCGCTGCAGTGTTTGGAAACCCACCGTGACTCACCCCTGTGCGTGGGGGCTGAGGATGAGCAGGAGGGGACCCAAAAGTCAGCCTGAGGAGCAGGTGGTGGTTACTGGTGGTTACTGGTGGTTACTGGAGGCACAGCTAGTGCCCTTCCTGACAAGCTTTTCTTGTTTTCCCAAAAGTGGTGAAGTTTCTGGGCTGGAAAGAGCAGAACGGCGATCTGCAGAGCATCACTCACTCCCCAGCATTGCTGAATATAAGAGAGAAGAAATTGCTTGCGTGCACCAGCGTGCATCAAGTCAGCGAGGAGGGGATGCAGCTGTAACCCCAAACACTTGTATGAATTGTTTTGCTTTGCATGGTGATGCTTTTTCATTGTTTTGCATTTTCATGGTGATGGTTTCACACGGAGGCAGCGTTCCTCCAGCACACCTCCCTGATTCCATGCATGAGGGACCCTAACAGCATCAGGACCACGTTACCATCGTTTCCATTCCCCGTGTCAAATGTCAGACCCCCGCCACAGCCGGGCATTTTCCAGATGGCCACTTTTCCTGGATGGGAGACCAAAAGTGCTCCCACATTGCTTTGTGATGCACGTTACTCTGGTCTAAATTTCACTTATTTCCATCTCAAAGAGCCCAGTTCTTGAGGGATCAGAGGTCTTTGTGGTCTTCTGCTTGCTGCTTTATATATTTTGGCATGTGTCTGCTCATTTTACAATGGAGAAGCTGTTTGTGCCTCTGCAGACATATTTTGTAGGTGCAACTTAAGCAAAACTTCTGATGTGTGGGGCTTAGAGGTCACCCAAGGAATGTCAGTGTTTGTCATCGGGAATACGGGCCAAGTCCTACTCACCTTCTCTGAAAATAGCGCCTTTGAAGTCAGGAGAAGCACTCACGAGCACAAGGGGAAGCATTTGGGACACAGAACGTAAAGGTAAATTTCACATCGTGACCTTTTGTTTTTCTTTTTTTAAAATTTATTGTCTCACGGAAGTTTTTCCTCTCTCCTTTCCTCTGCTGAATTTGACATTGATGCTGGTCAGACAACGAGTCAGGCACCCAGTAAGCAGTGGAAAACTTGTCCGGTAGAGGTAAAAGGGTTGGGAAATCTAATTTCTTTACTAAGTGTTGAATATAACCTGAGTTTATGCAACTGCATCCTTCAGTGCATGGGGAAGGTGCTGAAAACACAGCAACAAGCAGCTTTGTTTTCTGGGATAAAATTAAAAAGATATGAGAAATACAACAAATAGAGAAAAAATCCTCAGGAAAGTTGGCAAAACCTTTGTAAAGACGGTAACAGATGCCCTCAAAGAGGAAATTACAACATGTGGCGGCTGTGTTTTTTTGGTTAAGCAACTTTTCGCAAAAGTTCAAAGCATCTGGGGAAAGTAACAAGTAACAGGGTGAGACAGATTTATGGAGCCCACACATGGCAATATTTTTGTAGAAAATTAGTAAAAAAACCATTATATCCCTAGATGAAGAGATTAATTCATACAAGTTTGCATTCTTTGAAGAGCAATCATATTTTGACTTCGCAAACTGGAAGAACTGAGTAATTTCTTGAATTAACTGATCACAAGAGTTGTAATCTGCAATAAAAACCCATGCGAGGCTGCCAGCCTTTGTTTCCCAGCGGATCAGGGTAACGAGCTGAGTTGACATTAGCAGAATGCACCCCAGACTGTGCCCCCATTACCTGGGTCTAAAGGGTGGGTTCAGAAAGACGAGGCAGTTAATCAAAGCCTTCAACATATTTTTTTAATATGGGGGAACTTATTGTTTCTGCAGGTTGCTGGATTGATAAATTTGGGAGGAAAGCTTTGCAGGAGTCTATGGTGCACAGCATGGGCACTGCCTGCCTCCTGTGTGCTAAATATATATATATATGTGTGTACATATGAGCCCTTAGAAATGGCCCTTCTAGCCCTGGAAAGGACAGTCAGCAACAGTTCACACTGCAGGTGGGTATTTATTTTTTCTTTTTACAGCACTTTTGTGCTCTGTGTTTTGGGGAGAGAGCCGGGGAGACCCTGCCCATCTGCCATCGGGTCGCCACGTGAGAGAAAGGAGAAAGACTCATGTTTTGAAATGCTTTATTAAGAGCTAATAAAGCCCTAAATTAATTTTCTAAATAAATGGTTAGTGTCCTTGGAGCTCAAGGTATTTCTTTGCTGGTTCTCTCCCATCCCGCGGCTCCTGCTCCTCCGCTGCTGGCACGTGCCGAGAGCCAGATCGGGGTAATGATGCTCCTTCAAATTAAAACAAATGTTATTTTGCCACTGGGTTATTTTAATGCCAGATCAGTTCCCAGTCTGATTCATGGTGCAATCGCTGTGCTGACACAGGACGGAGCTTTGCTCGGGGTGGTGGGAGGGTGAGCAGGCACTGGGGAGAGAAGAGGACCTGGCACCATCCCTGACCTTCTCGTAGTGTGAGATCGTGGTCTGGGGCACCTCCAAGGGGTTTGGTTTTTTTGGTGCTGACACTGTAACAACAAGTATTAAAATAAATTAGAATTAATTAAAACACCCCTAGATCCTTTCGCAATCATTACGGTCCAGCAGGGATGTCTCTGCAGAGAACAGCCGGCTTATCACAAGTGTTTTATTTTGTATCTTCTGCAAGGCTTTGGATTTGGATCCCCAACCTTCCATGTCCCTGCCCCATGCTCCCAGATGGATTAACCCTTCAGCAGATGAGCAAAGGGCAAAAAACCCAGCGGGCATCCCTCGGGATGAGGAAATGCCAAATGTTCTTTCCTACCAGCTCCTCCTCCCATCCTGCCCATCCCCAGCACACCCGCTGCCCCATCCCTGGGGGTGACCACCCTGCAGTGTCCCAAAGGTGCCGGTGGCTGGGGACAGGCTGGTCCCCCCCAGCCCCTGTGCACGCAGGTGCTCCCGCACGGAGAAGCATTTGCAGAAGGGAAGGAGAGGCTGGAGGAAGCCCCAGTCACGCGAGCCGCATGTGGTTTGAGGAGCGAGTGCCAACATCTCTCACTCTCACTGTCCCAGCGTTGCTCCGAGGGCAACCTGATCTGCCTTTAATCTGCTCTGACCACAGGACGAATGGTTTAAATAAAATCCTGCACGACTGAGTCACTCCATTTCTGGCTTTTATATGACATACTGAGGAGCGATGGTTTACTTTGCCGGAGTAACAAAATTAATATAAGAGAAACATTTTTGTTATGTGGTAACTAAGAAAAAAAATGAAAAGAGAGAGATGTAGAGAAATTTGGGTGGGATGACTGCACGTGATAAAAGGAAAATGAAGAAAAACAGTCACTTCTATTGGAAGAGCAGATAAAATAACAAGACAAACAGCTTTTGCAGATGGGATGAGGGCTTGGTTTTAACAACCGGGTTATTTTCTGAGAGCGGAGACCTGAAGCCCAGCTACAGCGAGGTGTCATCGATGAGATACCGGCTTGGTGACATCTCCCTGAGAGGAGGATTGAGAGGAGTGCCCTGGGGTCCTGGTGGGAGAGCTGACTCTCTAAACATTGCTGTTTAGTGCACAGGGCACCAACACATTGGGGGGTCCCATTGGGGGATGCAGCCTGGTTTGCTGGGGGGCATCTGCTAGAGTGGGTCCCTGCCCCTGCTTGGGCTGGGCTCTGCTGTAAAATGTGTTGTGGGATACTCTGCTCTGACCCTTCACCATCATCTACTTCTGGTCCAGGACTTATTGCCACCAAAAAATATCTGTGAGAGCTGAGCAATTAGTCTTGTTTGGGGAGTTGAGGTCCTTGCCCCTCATCATCCTGAGCTTCCTGGGGGTATGTGAATACGAGCTGAGCTGAAGGCTGTTGAAGGGTGGAGTTTAAATCCCAGCTGCGTGGGTTTCACACGTCACAAGCCAGCAGCACCTACAGCAAAAGCTCTGCCTTTTTCATGTTTTTCTTTTTAATGAGAAAACTTCTAATGACTTTCAGTAAGCTTTAGGACATGTAAGGTAATATCCTGGCCTCCGTGAGAATAACAAGAAATTCCCATTAACTTTTAGGGGCTTAGAATAATTTTCACATCAAGTAATATTTTTCAAGGAAGGATTTGTCATCCTGGACTGGAGCATCGCTGCACGCGGACACCTGTCTCCTTCCTTCTGCCAAGAGTCTCCACCACGTAGAGATGACCTTCAAACCATCTCCTGGTCCTGCAGGTCTGGACATCCTTCCTGGGTCCCTGCAAAAGAGATCAGGGCTTGAGATGATGGCTTGAGATGGTGGCTTGAGATGCCATCACCTTTGTCTTACCCAGTATTTTTAGGGTCACTTCTCTGTTGAGTTTCATCAAAACACTCGTACGTCGTTTCAGGACATGTTCCTAACGCCTGTCTCTGCAGCACGGCAGATCCACTTTGAAGTGGGAATTTTGGTGCTTTTACAGCGAGCAGTGAAAGAAGAAGAATGTTCCCCTTTGATGTTTATTAGTTATGAGCGTTGCTGGCCCCTTTTGGAGCTGATTTCATGCGTGGTCCCCTTTAAGAATCGGAAATACATTTTACCAACATTTCAAGTGTTATGAAATGCAGCATTTGGTGGGAAAGAAAAAGACAAATGAGAAAAATATGGTATTTTTTTCATTCTCTGAAAGAAGTTATAGCTAGAAAAAAAAAATGGACGGTATGTGCAAACTTGAAGTGATTAGCTATTACTGTGGAAGGTTTGCAGCTCTGCGGCAGGAAGCAAAGGGTCCACACGATTTTTCATCTCTTACACAGCGCCGTAGCCCATACTTTGCAGACATAGGACACACTTATGGATATTCCTTTTACAGTGTTTTGGGGTCATAAACAAAACAAACTCAGCAAACACCGTGAGATCCCCACGTACTTCCCTTTATTGTCTTTGGATTATGTTTTTGAAGGTGAGTCAGTGTTTATCGATATAAAAATATAAGAAACAATGAACTATCAGAGCCGTATATTTTCCCATGTGTTCATTGTCCCTTCACTTGCCGTAAAATCCATGTGATGAGGAATTAATGAGTGGACACCTGTTTTCTTGGCAGAACCTGTGTTTTATTTTTAAGTTGCAAGCAGTCCCTGAAAGTGGTTGCAAAGGCAAAAAAACAAACTTTGCCCTCGCAGATGGGAAAAGGGAGATGTTTTGCTGAGCAAAGGTTAGTCCTGGGGCTGCACAGCCTTGATGTATCGTTTAGAAAATTCAGGCTGGTTATGAGGCAGGACTCTGGTCTGTACTGAGCAGCTTCTTCTGAGGTTTGTCTGGTTTGTCTCTGCTTAGCAGCAATCCAGGCGTGTGAATTTGGGATGCGCCTCCCCAGAGAGCTCATACAAGGTGGGTACTAGTGTTTCATTAACCTGTCACATAGGACAGGATGCTAAATGTAGTAAAGTTTTGCATAATACAGCAATCTGCTTTGCAGGGCTTATTCTCTCCATCTATTATTTATTTCCTCACTCATTAACTGCTCCAGTAGCCTGAGACACTGCAATCTTGCAGCCAGATTTCTTATTTGAGAAACTCTTTGCTGTTAGCGCAAGATCTCTCATCAGATGTGCTTTGAGCAACTCCCCTATGCTCTGCTATGCTTCAGACCTTCTGGAAGCACATCCTCTGTTTTGCAAGATTATGTTTACACTCAACAAATGCCCAGGGAAATGGTCTCTTGCAAAGCAGCATTGGCCAGAATCACTGATAACCACACCGGTCAATGAAAAAATAGTAGTAAGAGGGAGCAAAAGGGAGAGAGAAGTGGTGAAGTCTTTCGAAATTCCTCAAAAAAATTGTTCTATTAAGCTGAGATGCCCTCTGGAAGATGGTCCAACCTCCAGAATAATCTGTTGAGCTTGAGGTGAAGGGAGACTTTCTGAACGGCACAGAAAGTGGAGTTCATGCCCATAGTGATCCCTTCTTAAGCCTGAAATTCGTCAACCAGTGGGAAAAACAAACTCTCTCTTTCTTGCTTTCTCCCTATCTTCGATGTCTGGCAGACAGACAGGTAAACCAAGTTAAAAGAGGTAATTTGTGAGAGAATTGCAAAGCTAAAAGGTGACAATAATACTATATCGGAGCAATTTTGTATCACATGTAACTTGGAAATGGTACCAGCTTACTGGAAGTGAATAATCCATCAGGAGAGAAAAGGCGAAAGGGTCTGTGCAGCATCTGCCAGCCTTTGGTAAGTGTAGGGTTCCTCCTTTAATTCAGAATTGTCTTCCAGAGTGATCACACGACATCTTTGGGGGTGGTTTGGGTTTTTGTTCTGGCAGGCAATGGAGCCGTGAAGCCTGAACGTAGGCAGAGCATAAAGCGAACATTCCCCGTGCTACACACAGATGGGTTTAACAGCCCTCCTCTTATTCACGTGTAAGTGTTTCTGTGGAAGGGATCCAGCTTTATGACAAATTTCACTAGTTTCTAGCCAAACAGAGATCCTCTCCGGGGACGTGATATTTGGGGGTGAACATCTTTCATCAGATTTGTGTAGCAGACCTGAAGTCAGAGGCATAAATAACAGCTTGTGGGATCAGAAAGGGACCTGCTGAGGGTCTCCAACCCCAGCTCCTGCTGGCTTTGGTGGAGTCCTGCAAAGGTCTACATGAGCCCAGAGGGTCTTCTGCTGCTGGAGACCAGGGACCTCCGGTGACGAGCAGGCTGGTCTCAGCTCTATGGAAACCCGTGAGATGTTGGGGTTCCTAGTACATTGCAGGACTGGGGCCTCTGCTGGAGTCTCCAGGCTTGATCTGGGTGGAAAATGAGAGGCACCTGTGTGGTGGAAACACTCTCATTGTCCCAGATAAATTCCCATGTATGAGGGACTACAAAAATAAATACCCATTTCTTGCTGTAATTTTAGAAAGCGTGGCAGGTGTATAGTGTTTGCAAAGACATACTGTCCTCTCCTGGATAGTTTGCCTTACTTTCTCATGCACAAAGATGTCCTGAGTGCAGAAATAACCCTGCATGGAGCTGCTTGGGCATGCACCATGGGATCCGCATGGAAATAAGTGCATGGCAGGAACACAGAGAGGCTTTTGCAGCTGTGAAAATTCACCAGCAAATCTGACCAGCGAAAGCTCGCCCTCTGAACACTAGCTTATGGTACATTTTAGAGGAAAATATTTTTGCTTAGCTTTTATTTCCATTTTCTCCCTGTGTACGTGTGTGCCTGTTCAGGGGTTCCTGTGTCTGCTGCCCTGAATTTCAGATTTCCCTTACTCCAGCTGTCCATTTCCCACCTGAGATCACATCTCTATGACTGTAGCATCAGACCTATATAGGTAACCTGCTATAGGTGACATCATAGTGTCATGCAGCAGCATGACAGTCTTGGCTGGGGAGTATACATAAACACCGGATCTCATCTTAAACCATTATGAGCTTCTTCTTGTACAATTACCCTTATTTTAAAAAAAACAAAAGCAGAAAATATGGGTCATACTGGCAGAATAATCTCTAAACAGAATGTTGTTAAAGTTTCCATTGAGTATCAGCTGCTTTTTAATTAGTAACCAGAGGGATATTGAAGAAAGTTGCTAATTACGAGCACATCATAAAAACGTAAACACCGTGTCCCAGTTTTGTAACGGCAACACCTTACTGTGGCTGCAAAACTGAGCCTGGATTGGCTAATGAATGGAAAAATCATGGGATTTTTCTTGAACAGCTCACGAAGAGGCATCTGCAGTTATAAAATCAACTATTTCCTTTGGAAAAGGAATGAAAATATTTGACAAAAATACCTTCAAGGTTGGGTTGTTTTGGTTTTTTTAAAATATATCCCAGGAATAATCAAGATCTGCAGTTTTGGAAAAAGAAATCGTAAATCAAGATGGCTTTATTGAAAACCATCAGTACTTTCAGCATTTTATGATGCCTGAAATCTCGTTCTTTCCAACTTCTTTTGTTTGCTGGTTCTGCCTTTTGAAGCTGCCATGAAAACCGGTCCCCAAGTGTGGAGATCTAGTTGCTACAGTGAAAAATCTGTGAAAAGAAGGTATTTGCTGGGATCTTTGTTAAGGAATTTGATTTCAGTCCAATAGTTCTCTTTGCTGATGATTATGTTACTTCTTGGTTCTGATGTTTGTACTCTTCTGCATCTATCTCCTGTCCGAGGAGGTGGAGATGGATTGTCTGGTCCTGGAGGATGATGTGCCTTTGGTCACCTCTTTTCTGCGATAGCCCTCCTATGAAGGCTGACAATGAGCTCTTTTGAAGTTTGTGCTCCAGGTGATAACAAGAGAAGCAGGGAAGGTGAGTGAGACATTTACAGCCAACAATTTAAGCTCCAAGTGGTTTCTGATTTAAGTCTCTCCAATTTTGAAAGTCCAGACTGACCTTTCTCAGGCTGGATTTTCAGAAATGGTTGACAATGCTTGGAAAGTGAAGGTGCTCGGCACTCCTGAAACCAGACCAAAATTGTCTCCTCTTGGGCACAAAATTCAAATTGTAATTCCCTCTCTCTTGCTTACCACCCTGAAAGAACGGGTTATCTAATGTCTGACAACCTAATTTTGTATTTTGAACTACTGCTTTTTTTTTTTTTTGAGAAATAATTGAGAAGGTAGAAAAAGTGTTGCTGAAACATGTTTTTCCTTTATTATTAAGGCATGTGAAGGGGTTGACACCTATTCATGGAATTATTCACAGTGAGGAGGAGTGTGGGAAGCCCTCCTAAATCCAGATGCAACTACACAGAGGTGGCAGCTATTGACTGGTGTCTTACTTGGTGTCTCTCTCTGTTCCTCTCCTGGACAGTGACAGATAAATAAATTAGCCAGAAATAACTATTCCCAAATATTTATCTCTCAGGGTTCAGCCCCATCTCAGCAGCACAGTGATGGACAGCAAACCTCTGCTACGGCTGGGCTGGAAGAGAGGAGTTAACAGGAGAGCACAGAGGGTGCTGCAAAGGCAAAACCCAACTACAAACAAATTCAAAATAAAAGGGATTCCTCAGATGTCAGGAGATGGCTTTGAACAGGTTGAGTCGTTAAATGAGTTGATGGATGAATCCGTATCGCTCGCTGCAGCGAGATGAGCCCATTACGTTGTGAGTGTGGGTTGCGGCGGATCGGGGCGAGGACGACCGTCTGCCAAAAAGACGAAGGAAGTTCATAAATTACCCCAGAGTTATGGAAACAGATCCCTTCTGCAGAGGGACCCGGGGAGCAGCAGCGTCCCTGGGTAGCCCATCTGTATCCCATAAAGAAACGGATACCTGTAATTAGTGCCATGAGTTATCACGACCGCGCGCAGCATCCATACGTCTCCATCCGAGAGGACAGTGCTGTGCAAGCGGGAGCGTTTAATATGGAAATAACCAACGCAGCTGAAAGTACAGTTTCACTGGAAGCTTTCCAGTCAAGATGTTTGAGGCAAAAGCTTGCTGTTGCCAGTATGGGAGAAATCTAAGATTCAGAGCTGATTGCATTTCCAAGAAACAAAACAGGGAAACTTGGACACAGCCGCGGAGTAGGTGCACTGGAGTTCAGACCATGCAACCTCGCGACTGCCCTTGTTTATGGCTTCTAGGTGCTCCAGTGAGGCGTCAAAGTGCCTGTCGGAAATCAGATCTCTTGAGAAAACAGGATTTTGTTTGTATTCCTCAAAGCTGCAAGGCTGGATGGGGGAATCTGGATCCATTTTCCCTCCCCATGCTCCCCTGCCTCACTCTTACTGAGACTTAAACAAAAGGGTGAAGAGGCCAGTGCGGAGTAAATGAGGCCCTTAATTTACCATAAAAAGAAGACGACCGGCTGTTAAGGTTTTATCGGATTACAATAAAGGCTCTTTGCACTCAGGAGACTGTGGTTTGATTCCCGGCATTGCTGGCAGGGCTGGAAATCATAACCACAGATTATAGCAATAAGCTTCCAAACGTCCATATTCCAGCCAAGGGTGCTGCTCCCGGCGTGGCTCCTGCCCCGTGCCAGCCCCGTGCCGGAATGGCCAAGGTCTGCCACCTCCTCCTGGGGCAGGACCCTCAGCCAGGCTCCGGGTCTCGGAGGGCATCACTGGGCAAGTTGGGGGATCCAGCCAGGGACTGCTGAGACCTTTTTGACCGTGGGATGGGAACAGGAGCAAGGTCACACCACACTATTTCATTATCCAGTAAGAGTTTAAAAACAACCTACCTTCTCCAGTATGCCTTCATGCTATAACTTTTCACAAGGGAAGGCTCCTTCCTTTCTTCCCAATGCCTCCCAGCAGCCAGCATCACAGGGTGAAGTAAATGAAACAGATGAAGATAAATGAAATTCCCCCTCCATCAACAAACCTTGTTTTTTTGTTTTTTTTTCCAGACTTAAATTTCATTAGGAAAATAATTTGATTAATATAACACATCTTACAGTGTAGAGAGTGCTGGCATTTTGTTTGTCAGCTAGCAGAGGGAGCAACAAGGCAGCCCTATATTAAAAGGAATAACAAGGGAAGATTGTAACGATGCTGTGCATTCAAACCTGTTTTACAGACAGATGGCATTGCACCTTTTTTCTTCAACCTTGCGGTCAGTGCATAAAAAATACACTCCTGTTTGCACACAGGAAACTCTCAACTCGTTCATGTTTAGAGTCTGTGGCTCACCATCAAGTTCTTCTCTTCTCTTCTCTTCTCTTCTCTTCTCTTCTCTTCTCTTCTCTTCTCTTCTCTTCTCTCTTCTCTTCTCTCTTCTCTTCTCTTCTCTTCTCTTCTCTTCTCTTCTCTTCTCTTCTCTTTTCTCTTCCCTTCTCTTCCCTTCTCTTCCCTTCTCTTCCCTTCTCCCTAAGCCATGGGCTCACAGGAGGCTGAGGCACCTCCAAGGATCACCTCATCCCATGGCTCAAGGCAGGGTGACCCAGAGCAGGATGCTCAGGACCATGTCCAGTTGGATTTTGAGTATCTCCAAGGATGGAGACCCCACAACCTCTCTGGGCAACATCTCTGCAATCAGCATGTTAAAAACAGGCAATTAACTCTTAAAATAATGAACAACAAGAAGAAAAGAGGTTAAGCTTAGTTTCCTGGGAGAGTTCTCCTTGTAACGGCCTCTTTGGTTGGATGCACGTAGCATGGATGCAGTCTTCGGAAGGAAATACCTTCTCCTGGGTCTGTGTCACAAACATCAAAATAACAGTATGGGAAAATGTCACATCCATGGTGCGACGTAGACTGGTCTGAAAACTCTTTTTATTCCTTCCTCATTTGACATTGCTGCTGGTAAGTCTGGGGGAACCTCGTGGTAAATGGCAGGGAAGCAAAGGGCAGTCTGGATGACATTCACAGGCACCAGAGTCCCTCAATCTACCCTTCCTGAAACCAGCACCTGGTGGTTTTAACCCAAGCTGGATGTATTCTAGAAAGTCTGCTGGGTCTTCCTCCAGGATTATGAAAGATGTTGTGGCCGGTTTCTCTCTACTGCATCCTTCAAAGCCAACGCAGCGTTTAGTCCTTTTTTACAAACCAGAGACTATGCAAAGCTCCAAAGTCAAATTTTCCACAGCAAGAATCCAGAAAATGTTTTCTGTAGATAAACCCAATTATTTTCATTATAGCTTTCTTACTTTTATTTCTATAATATAATATATTTAATGTATAAAAATATTAGAGAAAACATAACAGAACCAAAAAATTCAAAACAAAAGCCATTCCGAAAAGGAAACTCTAAACATTTTGTTCTGAAATAGTCAAAACAGAATATTTTGACATTGTCAGAATTTTTTCCCTCAGGTTCTCTTCCAAAACAAAATTCCAGAGGAAAAAAAAAACCCACAACATTTCGTTAAGTATTTCTATTTAACTTCCACTTCAGCCCGGCAGAATCCAACAGAATATGTTTTTTGTAGCGACTTTTGCAGTCAGCACTTCCATACACAAACACGCGCCGTGTACAAAACAAATGACCATGTGTTTTGATTTGACAGATGCTTTTATGTTTTGTATGTAAATAAACGAGATAACAATTAATCAGATTAGAAACCTTCCTAGAGTCGGTCTGCAATTGACAATGAACTTTTAAAAAATTTTAATTTCGCTACTGCTGAAGCAGGGCTATAGATTCAGTGGATGATCAGATTAATATTAATGAGCATAATTATCTCTCTGTTCCATGTATGGCATCTTTGGAAGGGTAGTTTTCTTGTTCACTCATTAAGGTTGTGGAACAGATTTACATCTGTGTGGGAGTGGAAAAGAATTTAAGAAAAAATAATTAAACCATGTTCTTTAATTTCAACATGAAAATATAATTGCATATATTTTTTTTTTTCCCAATGGGGACTCTTCCTTGAGACGTAGATCAGTATTTGGACTCCCTGAAGATAGCCTTTGAAGGACCAGCAAGATCTGCAGAACTTTTCCTGGAATGGCTCCATAAGCTGTCTTTTATTATTGCACACATTAGGGTTGAAAACTGAGCTTTGCCAGAGGCAGGCTCACGATATTGCAAAAAATTCTGCCCAATGAGTGGTAGGCTATAAGAAAAACAATATCGATGTATTTTTCTCTGTTCGTGGTTTCTTTTGTACACAGAGTGGTTTTTTTTTCTCAGTGACGTCAAAGCAAAATTCTCTTGCAAAATGACAACTGGAAAATAACCCTGAAAAATAGATTGGATTTCCTAAGTAGTAATTAACTAACTTGAGCTTCATGGAATGTAGTATGTATTTTACCAAGTCTACAGAAGATTAGTAAAACAAAAGTAATATTTTCTTTTGTTTTGATTGCAGTGCTTAAGGCAAAGGCAGCTTAATATTTCACAAGTGAGTGTTTTGCATTCCTAAAGTGTCTGTACGCTCAAACATGTCACAGCATCCCCATCATAGGTGACAAAACTAGGCTGTGTGACACACTCAGCCCACTGCCCTTGGGATGTGCCAGGACAGTATTGATGCCTTCAGTTAGGTGATGTGTATCCCATCCTTTAAAAGAGCAGTTCACCTTCTAGGAGAAATGTCCCTGTATTTCCCGACTCCCTCCATCACCTGCAGAGAGACTCTTGGTTGGTCATCTAACTCCAAGCTTCCCAAAAACAGGCAAGGGGAAAAGCACTCCCAGCAATGGTTAGCAAGAGCTGGGGGCCTTTGACAAGCCCTTTTCCCACATTTAAGTAGGAAGCTGTTGCAGTTGCAGGAACTCGTCACTAATTCAGATCGCTTTTCTTTTCTTCTCCTTGGGTCTTCATTTCTGTAAAATGGGCACATGCTCAAATACACAATTATATTGTATGTTGATGTTTACGGTTTTCTAAAGGAAAAAAGTTATCTGGTTTTCACAGAACCCACTGTGTCTTTAAGACTGCCTCACAGAAATAAAAATACAATTTTTGGCACACGATCCATTGTGTAATATTGGAAGGAGCAGGTTTTTATTGAGATTGTCTAGGACAAGCTCAAACAACAATGGACATTTTTCCTTCCTCTATAAAAGTTTTTTTTCATGACTTTACACTATTAGGTGCTGTGCAGAAATGCCTAAGAACTGAGTCTCAAACCCCAATCCTAAAAGCTTCGTCAAGGCTCTTTTTTGTGGTTTCAGTCAGCTGTTGCTGAGGACATTCTGCCTTACACAACACACAGCAGTCTGAAAGTGTGATCACATTACATCACTGCTGATTAAGCTCACATGCAACAGACACTTGGCATGGCCCCTTTCCAGCCCCACGTGTAAAGAATGAGTAAAGAAACCCATTAGGGAGGTCAGTGCCTTTAAAACTTTACTAATAGAAGAGCAACTTAAATGCCCGTCATCCATTGCTTCGTCTGGATCACTTGCTTCTGACTAGAGGTTGACAGCACTTCCTTCACTTGGACTCTCTGACAATGTGTTTCAGGGATCAGAAAAAAGCACTCTTCTGCATTATTTATACCTAGCTCCATAGTTCCTAGGAAACATCCACCTGGAGCTATGGAGCACAGCACCAACATGAATTTGGTCTGGTCTGATTTTGGATATGACTTACTTCTTCTTCCTCCTGTTTGTCCATGTGGGCCCACGATCACTATGGGGAAAATTAAATTTCCATTTCCTGTGCATCTTCCCAGATTTAGTGAAAATATCCTTCCACTTATACCCAGTAAAATGAGATTTTGTCATCATTTGCTCTGGACTCCTCAAAACAGACTTTTGGTTTCTTGGAAAAGATATAGTTTTCCAGGGAGACGTGTTTTCATGATTTCAGAGGAGCACCGATGTGTTTTAATAAAATTCGATAAAGTGTATATATGTCAGGGAAGATTTAATGTTGATAGTGGTGTTGTGCTTTGGAGATTCAATTATCCTTGGGTGAAAAAGACATGAATGTTACTGAGCGCACGAGCGAAAAGGGAACATTAAAAAAGAAAAAAAACAGCTTTATCCAGCCAAAGTGGAAATCAGGTGAATAAATAAGAATATATCTTAGCCACAGGAGAGACTCTACATGTGTTCTGCACCGCAGAGGGACCTTCCTGTCTAACAGACAGCGGTGTTTTGAGATCTATGGAACAAGTGTTTTCTTGCTCAGGCATCAGCAAAAGCAGATGTTCAACCTGTCAAACCCGGCGGAGCTGACACTATATCTGCTGAGGAGCTGGCTGTTCGAACCAACGGGGTTTCTTCTGATGTGGAGTTTGTAACTGGAACAAGATGATCAAAGTTGGTATGTCGGCGTGGGAAGGTCCCGTCGCTGCTCTCATCCCGGGGCTTTCCAGAGCGGGGCGTTCCACTTGCAAACTCCTACCCAGGCCCTGCTAAAACCAGTGACAAAATGGGATTTAAATAGCACCCAGACCCTGAGCTGGCTTCTTCTGTCCTGGGCGAGCCTCTGCCCAGGGGAACGTTATTTTGCACCGCGTATTGGTCAGTTTTTGCTTCCTAAGTTTGACTCTGATCACGGGAATTTGGTCAAAATCCTGGGCTTTGTGGCAAATCCATGCTCCAGGTCAGGGGTTTGGAGAGCATCCTTGAGCTCAGCCAGCGTGTCCATGAACCTGGTGTCAGCTTTGCATTTGTAAGAAGACCGGAAAGTGGGAAAACAGTTTGCAAAGCTGTGCTTAGCACTCTTCCCTTGGCAGCGGCTGCCACGGACAGCTGAGGAGGTGAGGCTAACTGAATCCAGAGTGAAGGAAACCAAGTTTTACAACCTATTCAGAAGAAGTCATTTATTTAACGGAAAGATTTGCCTACATTATTTTGGATGTTATGGTTTATACATCAAGTGCAAAACTACGCTTTCAAAGCTCTGGTGTGAGGTTCAGTTTGAGTACTGTGTATGAAAAAAAAAGATCACCCTTCCCCTTCCCCCCCATTTCAGAATCTGTTATGCCTGGGGCAGGGAAGTGAGTGTAAAAGGGACATTATGGAGCTGTGGCCCCTGTTCCCCGAGTGCTGCGAAGGAAGGACACTGTGCTTTCCCCACTATATCCTTGCTTTGGATAGCAAAGATGATTTGCTCTGCAGAAATCACACCTTAGCAAACCACAGCCTGTATCTGTGTCTGGTTCAAATTAATTCCTGGGCCCCCAAAACCTGAGGGGTTCTCTCACTCTTGACGATGGCAGGTAAAGTCAGGGAGATTTTGTTTTTTTTACCTATCAAGAGAAGGAAGCATGCAATGAAATTGAAATTACTTTTTTCTAAAGGGCTCCTTGGAGGGAGAAATTGTTGAAAGCCCAGTGATTAAAACATGGGTCAGAACCATGCCAGCCTGCCTGGTTATCCTCAGTGCGCAGGTAGTCCAGAGATGGAAACGTTTCATGCCCTGTAAACCAATGCTGGTGAGCATGTTGCCTCTGAACAACTGCATCTGGAAAAGGGAGATCTCCTCTCCTCAAGCGCTGAGTGACATCTTACGATCTGTTTCTTTGCAGTCGAGTTGGAAAATGTACACTCAGATTTCAAGGGAGAGGAAACATAAAGTATTTTCTCATCAAACTTGGCATTATCTCTTTAGCAGGCAGGCCCCTCTCCACTGTACGGTATTTTTCCATTGTGTTGAATCAAACTTTATCTTCAACTCCACTTCCCCATTCTAATAATAACGATGTGGCGTTCAAAGCGTGGCTTCGCAAGTGATTCATTTCCTCAATACTGTTGATTGGGACTTTACACGACTTCAAAGGTAGGCAGCAATTTGGCTTTTTAACACGTTAGAGATAACATTTCTTTTGCATTGGGATGAACTCATTATGGGCTTTAGGACGGGACCTGATTATTTGCAGACACTCGGTGCTACTCTTCTGCTGATAGGAATGGAGAGATGAGGCAAAGTAATAGATTGGGTAAGAACTCATTAAGTGTTGAGGCAGAACAATAGGCTCTCCCAGCCTTTAACTCCTTAGATTCATCTGGATCTTTCAATCTCAGCATCCTCCAGCCACTGGAGACTAAAACAACAATGAACTAAATGCACAAAAAGAGCCAGGCAATTATTTCACTTTGGTAAAAATTTAATGGAATCCGTAAAGTCAAAGGAAGATAACGGTGCAAGGAGTAAATTGGGTCGCTGAGATTCTGACATAAGAGGACAAAATGGCAGAGCATGAGCTGGCAAGGGCTCCTCTTTTGAGGCTGGAAATTATTTTTTGAGGAGCCCTAAACACAAAGAACTTGGGAGAGTCTATCTATCAGCTTTGGACCTATCTATAGATACTCAGCTCCTCTGAGAGTTGGAGTCCTTACGTTTTAGCACCTAGATGTGACTTCGGCACGTGTCTATGCCTTACGTCCAGCTGATGCATGTTCTTTTCATGTATCTTGGATGGCTTTACATGCTTGACAGGCCGTGTTTCCTTCTACTGGCTGCGTACAGCACTGCAAAGGCAAAAAGCCTGCCTGCAATAGCCAACTCTTTTCCTTCTGAAGTTTACATTATCTTTTTTGTCTCATTATTCCTGGATGGCTGCCCATCATTTCTTATATGGCTCTTTTTTTCCAAAGATGAAAGGCAGAACGGTGTGGGAAGGGAAGAGAAAGAAAGGAAAAGAAATCTTTTTTTCTTAGAAAAAAAGAGCAAATAATTCATTGAGCTGCAGGGATTTTATTATTTATGCAACAAGCTTTGGGATACTAACATATGAGTCAGCTGTGAACATATAGAAAGGAAAATAAAGATGTCTGTGCTGTGAAGGGAAAAAAACCACTCACCACCTCCTTTCTCCCTCCCCTGTCTCTGATGTGGCTTACAAAGAAGGATGCCCAAAAGGGTAGAGCCAAATTATCAGAATACGGATGGAGGGGCTGGTAGCATTAGCTGTGCCTCTTGCTGTTACTTATACCCTGGAGCTGTGGATGACATGGTACGGGCGGTGGTGGCAGACGTGTCCCCAGCTCCAAGGATGTGACACACAGCTCATCCTTGCACAGCAGAAACATCAATTTTGTCTTTCAACAGCTTTCTCTTGCTGTAACTCTAAAATCTCTCTCCTGCCAAGCATTGTTAGAGCTATTGACAATTGTCATCTATGCTGGTTCAGGGTTTCTGATGCCCTTTAAAGGGACAAACTGCCTGAGTTCCCCACATTGTCACCTGGACGCCACTGCCACCATTTCCACGCAGCAGAAGTCCATTTGCCCAGACCGCCTTGCAACTCAGCCGTTGTATTTTGACCTGTCTGAAATGACCCTGGACAGAATAGCCAGTCACCAGCACTGGGACCCATGAAACATCTCCAATTTTTATCAATTAAGTCATAGTGTTGAACACAAGGCTTCGTACACTCCTGTCTGAGCTTGACTTTTTTTTTCTCCTTGCAGTTAATAAAAATCTTTAAAATATTTTTTCCTCCTAATGACTTAGCTGAGCTCACTGCAGTGCAGTACCGGGATAGAAAGGGCTAGCACTATGTGCCCGTGCACCCGTGCAATGACACCCTGTATTTATATGCATTTGTGCGTGGGCTGTTTGGTGGCTCTTTGCTCAGGAAGGACAAGATGCAGATGCTGAAGCTCTGCACAGTATGCCCAGAGCTCTGAGTTATAGAGTTTTGTCCTTTATAGAGACTGAAATTCCCTGCTGAATCCGAGTGTCCTGAACCTTCAACCCTAGGCAGAGATCTCAAAGAGGGCACCCTAACGGTGGGTGCATGTGTGGGATGTCTTTGACCTGGGGTGACATCCACCCGCCCTGCCAGTGTCGAGGATGAGCAGAGGAGATGATGCTCCTGGGGCAGTGGCACATTCCTGCTGCCCACAGCCTCAGCTGCAGGTTGCACACACAGACTAGCAAAGAGAGGGGATTTTTTTTTTTTTTTGGTGTTTCTTGCAGGTGAATTCCTAAGCCATCTGCAGAAAATTTTCCCTTCATGGCCAGGAACACATGGCCCAGGGGCTGGTGGGGGTGGGTGTTTTAACTCCCTGCTCCCTCCCCCAGGCTCCACGAAGCCCTTGATGGAGAGATCAGCTCCGGACTTTGCAAGAAAAGAGGGCTTGGGGCATATGTGTGTGTGTGTGTATTTTTCTTTTCTTTCCATCATACTAATGAAATTTGCAGACACAGAGAGGAAACTGAGAGTTATTTATAGGAGTGAGAGGAATGTGAGCCCTAATTGTGCTTAGTCTATTGCTAAGTATGTAATCTGTTTGCTATTAAATTTTACAGTCTTGCAGCAATGTACATAGGTTCTATTGTGGGGTTTTTTTTCTTTCTTTTGAGGGGAATATATACATTTGATGAAGAAAAAATATCAGGCTACGGTGCTTGCAAGCTTTAAGAACAAGTGACACAAGGCAGCACTTTAAAGGAGTCAGGGGCATTTTCAGGGTTAACCAGGTTGAGTAATTTGGTATATTTAAAAAAAATTAAAAAAACTTCCTAATAATCTTTTCATGCTTGAAATATTTCAGTGTCCCTGTCCATGATGCAGGGAGGTTACCTGGCACTGCTGTCTGGAAATGCAAAAGCAGCGAATCCCTCTCCAGCTCTCCCTTCCCACCTGTGTCAGGAGCAAGGCTGCTGCAGGCACATCATGGTGTGTCCTTTGCTTCTTCCAGACATCGGTGATGAGCCAGGACAGCAGGAGCAGGGCCAGGGGTGCAGGGTGCTGTTAGAATCAGAATGGTTTGGGTTGGAAGGGACCTTAAAGTCCCAGTGCCACCCCCCTGCCATGGGCAGGGACACCTCCCACGAGCCCAGGTTGCCCAAAGCCTCATCCAGCCTGGCCTTGAACCCCTCCAGGGATGGGGCATCCACAGCTTCTCTGGGCAACCTGGGCCACTGCCTCACCACCCTCACAAGAAAACATTTCTTCCTAATATCTCATCTGAATCTCCCCTCTTTCAGCTTAAAAGCTGGAAAGTCAGGAGGGACAGCAGCCCTGCAGGGCTCAGCCTGGAGCAGGGGGTTAGCATGGGGACCGGAGCTGCTGAGCTCAGCGCCATTCCTCATGGAAAAAGAGGAAAAGTCAAGCATGCAACCCGATACAATTGCTAATATCTACCAGGCAAAAGCACTCAAACAGCTCTGGAGTTAGCTGCTTTTTATTGCTTATCGCTGTCCACTTGTGCTGGAATATTCCATTCCTATAATTTCTGAGAGGCCCTGAAGTATCCCAACACCTCCTCTGGGTTTAGGTTTCCCACTTGTTCAGACAAACACTTTTCCTGGGATATTTTGCAAAACGCCGCAGTGACTCAGCCTTGTCATTCCTCTTCGCTGGGATAACAACAACTAAAGGGAAAAACAAACAATATTTACTCCTGGTGTCCAAAATTGGCTCTGCCACTGTGAGCAGAATTTAGAAAGACAGAAATAGAGGAGTGATTATGGACTGCATTGCAATTACGAGACAGCCCTGTACAGTCCTCCTCCGAGGTTACAGCTGAAAACAGAGATGGACCGGCTCCATCCAGGCTGACTGCCCCCGAACGGGGGATGCGAAGCTGCTAGAAGGCTGCCTGGCTGGGAGGGATGCTGCGTGCTGCTCCCAGCTCTGCTTTCAAACCACTCTGCCCCCTCCCAGAGGGATTAAGAACCCAAGTTAACCAGTGGCAGCAAATCAAAGGCAGGGATCAAGAACTGCAAGGCTTTGCTTTGCTCTTTTCTTTGGCTGGTAAACCCGCCAGCCTGCCAGCACACATACAGGTGTGGGACAATAGCCCCTGCCATGTTTATTGCAAGCGGTTATAAAAGAAGAAGAAAAGGCTCAAGATATATGGTGGCAGAGGGCATTTAGGGCTGAATCACAGACATATCAACTGTACCTCTCTCCATGGGAATTATCTAGCCCTTCTCCAGCTAGCTCCTTCCAGACTCTCCTCCTAACTCTCAAATAAAACGACTTTATTCAGTGGGAGGATGAAGACCTGCCCTGGTTACCATGTTTCCTCCAGGCCATCAGGGAAATGCTGATTTACCGTGTGACATTTGGTGTATTTTCAGGATAAACAGGAGAAAACACCAGGCAGGTTATCTGCAGCAAGGCACTCGAGCCCTCCTCCATCGCGAATAAGACATGGGATGCCAGTTGGCCACTAGCCAGTCATTTGGCTACCAACCAACTGGCTGACATTCGTTTCTTCCATACTTTACTCCTGGACCTGGTGGGAGGGGTGTTTTACAGCAGCAATTAGTTTATTCCTGGGGTAAACAGTAGAAATTGGAGGGTAATTGCAGCAAAAAGTTTGCTTCCTGTTCCAGTGTGAATAACCCGCTGGACGCCAACTGGATGTTAGCCCTCGAATCTGTAAGGCCAATTGGCAGCTGGTCTGCGTTTGTCCCTCTTAGGATTTGCAGATGTATGTTGGAAAGTGTGGGAATGGGGATCCCATCAGTCCATCCATCACCGGGGCGAGCTGCAGTGCCAGCAGCCGCAGCGAGGGGCTGCTCGAGGCAGGGCATGGACCAGCGCTGCCATGACCCGATCCCATTGCTTTCATCTCTTTCCCATCCTGAATAATGGACATTTTTCCTCCTCATAGCCCTGCTGGGCCCTCACATACATTAGCTGGTCGTACAGCGCTGCGTGATGGTGCTTTATCCCCTTTTGTACCCAGACCTCCCGCACCTCGCCTTGCACCAGACCTACACATCCTGCTCGCTGGCCTCAGCATCCCCCTGTGTTTCCAGAGTAACTCTCTTTAAATTATTTAACTAGCTCTGATTTGTGCCATTCAATGCTGTCGCTGCACAAACAGGCAGGACGTGTACCTCTGCTGACCTTTCTTCACAAGCCAAGCCTGACACGTTTCCTATCCCTTTCTCTGTTTGCTTTTCTCCTCCTCTCTGGCAGCAATCTCCCCTCATCATGCTGCCAGAATGGAGCATAATGTACTAGAATATCTTCCTTAGATGAGCTATCAAGCAACCCATTCCCTCTTCCATCACACACCTTATAATCTCACCTTTTTCCTTATTTCCATTGATCAGGTGGATCCTTAGATCTATTTGCTGTCTTTTTTTTTTTTTTTTCCGAGGTCACAATATTTTCTCTCAAGGTCTCCTTTATTATTTCACTGTCTTTCAGGCTCTTCTCAATTTTGCCTCTTCACTTGTTGAAATTTCCTAAAGGCTGATGTCTCCAGGCCAAGGTATACTGCGCTATTTTCCAACGGGGAGGTAACGACAGCGCACAGTCCAAAAGAGGGATGGCTTTGCTAGCATTTCATCCTCCTTCTTCTTGGATTTGAGTAGCAGTGGTGGCTCAGAGCTGGAGGGCCAGACCACGCTCTCCATTCAGGTGGTGAAAACCCCTCACATCCATCCAGTGATTTAACTGGAGTAACACCGAGAAAAAAGATCGGCTCAGCATGTCCAAGGACAGCTTATTCGAGCTGCTAAAATTACTGACATAAGGAAATATTTATACGTATTCGGACATTTTCCATTTTCACCGAGACCTCTGGCATGTGGCTGGGAAAGGAGCCTGGAGGGCAAAACTGGGAAAATGGGGAAGGAGTGGGGTTGGTGGGTGTCCATGGTTGCGCCCACGTTGCCAAGGGCATCGAGCAACGCCCTGGCCACACCGCTGAAGAGAGGTGAAACAGAGAACTGCTGCTTACTAACACTTCTATTGAGCAGCAGTGTTATAAGATGATATGTGGTGAAGCAGATTATATTCAAGCAGAATTTGGAATAAATCTCAAACAAGTTCTTTGGCTGAAGCATCCTTGAACTCAAGATAAAGAAATTTCTATCCCCTGGATATGTTCTGTCAGCTGAATGTAGCTTTGTGAAATTTATTGGTTTTGCAGAAATCAGGACGACATATTTTAGATAGTCCAGACATCTCTGGCTGCCTGGATTTCCTCAGTTCAAGTTTGTTAGTTCCCCTCCCCCTAAAAGAAAAATAAAAAATCTAGAACTTTCTTAACCTCTTTGTTGGGCACAATTTATAACAAACAAACAAACAAGCAAACATCCTCCATCTGGAAAAAAAATCTGGCAAAGAAAATATAGTAAGGGGGAAAAAAAAAAGTTTCTCTCACAGATATTAACCTTTACTCTGTGAGATGTGTTCGTCCTTCGGAAATGAGCAGCTGTGTAAATCGTTAGGAGGTTGCTAAGGATTAAGGCTAGCCAAAATATGTTCTTTTACTGTCTTAAATTTCCTCAATGTAAAATAAATGTAACCTAAGCTGCTCTAACTGCGGATGCTGCCACTGCTTACACAGAACCCGCTTTTGATATGGATGGATTACATCCCTTCTTAAATTGACTTGATGAGTGCATGTGACCTACGAGTGTGAACACACGGTACAGTGTGTCTTTAAGGGCAATTAGAGTCATAAGAAAGAGCTTCGAGTCCATGGGCTTCAGCAAACAACCAGGGCAGGCTGGCTCCCGGCACGCTTTCGTGCTGTAGCTGTGGGACCATGGGATAATTGCACTTGATGTAAGTGTAATTCCCCATGACTATTGCTCTGCATATTTTTGAAGTTATCAAGAAAACAGCCTGGTGCATGTTAGCACCTTTGGGTCAGGGAGAGGGGTTTGGTTCTGTATCACACAGTCCCAGGTACACAGAGGTTCTGAGTCGTAGGCACGGCCCTTTCGCTATGCTCACCTGTAGGAAGGGATGATAATGCCTCCTTCTGTCACATGAGAAATTAGTTTCATTCTGCTAATACTAAGTGTACGTTTATCAAAAAGGAAAAAAAAATCCTAGTTTCCCCATTGGCTCATTAGCTCTATGCTTCCTTCCGCCAGAGCTGGAGATGGTCAGTATTTGGCATCATCATCCCAGAAACAAGGTGAGAAATGGTGATTTGAGGATGTGCTAATCAAGGTTCCTGCTTGAGGAAAGCAGGCTAGAAGGACCTCCTGGGAGCTGTCAGCTTGGCCTTCTTGATAAATCTGGTTCCTCCCAGCACAGCGAAGAATTATCCAGTAGGATATGGTCTGCACTGCTCTTCAACGTCCTGCATGGACCAAGCTGCGAGCGAGCAGGGATGCCCATGGTACTCATCCAGAATATGACCGGCTGTGCCAGCCAGGCTGCTACTGCAGAGCAGCTCCGGGTTGCAAATACCAACAGCAAGAGCAAACGGCTGCAAGCAGCCCCCTGGGTTTGCAGTGCCTCCCGCTGCCTTCTCCCACCCTCCCACTGCTCCCAGCTCCCGGTTCCTTCTGATCCTGTGCCTGCAGGATGAGCAGAGCTGCAGCCAGCACAGCCCAAAACTCTGGCTAAAAGAGTGCTGGGCCAGCAGCAAAAGCAATTTCCTTTTTCCCAGCACATGCTGTTTTGCAATCTCATCCTTTCTTTGGACCTTGCTTACAGAAGGCGGCATGGATGTGAATCAGCAAGTTAAGAAAGTTAACAACTGCAGCAGATAATTACAGCAACATCTTTACCTTGTTGAAACAACATTTTAAATTAGATTTCAGTCGCACATGTCAAAAAGAGGACAAGTCTAGAAATCAGAAATTCAGCCTGTGTCGGTCTGGGCAGTCTGCTTTGTGTCATGTGCTGCATTGGCTCGGCTAAAAGGAACAGCTGGCTAGAGGGTTTGTTTTATTTTTATAGTTTTTAGTAATCAATTGTAAATCAAATTCTTTCAGTTGTCTTCTGCTGCTAACAAAGGCTCTTCACTGCCAGGTTAGGGTGTTTGTGTCATTATTTTTAGCGTTGTTTGGATGTGTGTATGACGCCAAATGCTGTAACTGGCTGATAAACACCGGCCAGGTGACGGTTGTTCGCAGCTACATACGTGCAGGCTTTGAACTTCACGTTGCAGGCTTTTCTAGCATCCTTCCTATTAATTAGCCTTCGGGAATTAATAATTCAATAGTTTTTCTTTTTGCTACAGCATTCTGACAATAGTGAGCGCATCTGTTTTATTGTAGATAACAACAATAAAATATTCATAATTTAATTTTCTTGTTCTCTCCCAGCAAGTGAGGCAGAAGCATCCTCGCCAGCTTCCCTCCTAGCCAGCATCTGCTTCAAAGCTCAGCTCCTGCAACAGCCTAGACAACATCCACGCTGCTTTGGGTGTCTGTGCCTGAGGTCAGACGTCCGCGGTGTGTCCCCATCGCTGCAGGGCCACCGTGCAAGGACAAGCCAGTTCCCTCCCATTTCCCTGGGCTGTTAACTCCGTTGGTGTCGGTGGGACTGCTGACACTGCGCAAGTCAAGAGTTAATGAGGATAAACACAAGACTGAGGTGTGCATTTGCTTTCTAACCACTTTATAGTCTTTTTTATTACTGCAGAGGCTTATGGGATTGCATGGTTTTGCCACCTTCACCCAAAAAGGCAGAAGTCCCACCCACAGCCGAAGGGCAGTGTGATGTAGGAAGTTACTACAATTACCATAGAAGAAAAAATCTCTTGTAAATCTGTCAGACGATGGACACCTGGGTGTAGTCATGCCAACACAGCATTGGGACTGAGGAATGACTGGCCAGTCACATTACAGAGCATTTAGCAGACCTGCCGCTGGGGTGAATAAATCCCAGGGAGTACCAAGGAGACCTCACCCAGGATAGAAACGCAGCCCTGTCCCTTCCATGCCAGCTGAAAATGCCGTGTTACGGCGTGTGCATTAGCCTCACTCTGGGAAATGCACAGTTTGTTCCAAAACGTTCCGCTAAAACAGCAACAACAACAACAGAGGACATGGCCAACCCAAAACAGAGGTCAGGGGAGGCCAGCTGAGATGGTGCTTTGCTGTCCCTGAATCCTCTTGCTGGGTAGCTCAAAAGAGTTTCGTTGCAAACTCCCCCAGTTGCTTTGGGTCCTGCCTTGTCTCCTTTGGCTGGTTGGTGAGAACTTTCAAGTTTCCATGTGCTACTCTGCCCACAGTGGATGTCAGCTGTTAATATTCACAATATATTTGCAAGACAGAAAGAAAAAGGATTTTCTTTGGTTAGAGAGAAGGCAACAAAATAAATAGGGTCTCTTTGTTAAAGATGAGATGCCTAAACTGTAATCAACAAGTTTACTTTTCCTGAGTCAGAAACCGTGAATCACCCTGTAAAACCAGATCAAATTCAAGATTAATTTCTCATGGTATTGCTGAGGAATTTCAGATATTTCCATTGGGAAAAGAGTTATTTCTTTAAGCATCCCAAGGTTAGTTTGTTCAGTACTAATTTTTACTTGTATAACGAAGGTTGCTCAAAGGTAAGGAATGTCCAGATCTAAAAGTAGAGTGGAAAAAAAAAAGAACAAACGGGAAACTAAAAAAGTGAGATTAGGACAAGATTAAGAGACCAAAGTTAAGTGGAGACACAAATCAGACTATTTCAGCCAGGCAGAAAGTTCATAAAAGCTTATGACTGTCTTGTTAAATACCACACAAAAATATATCAAACCCCTGGCTATAGAAGCCTTCTCCAGCCCGCTGTGCCAGCTGTAAATAAAGCAATAGAGAAAGCTCTTTGGACACAAGTTTCAAAAGCTTTCTCTATTATGTGTCAGTCTTGTGACCGCCCAATGTCTAAGACATGTTAAGGCATCAATAAACCTGTGGGATTACTGTGAATAAAATCGTGCTCCTTGCTGCTAGATTTTACTGGCAGATGCCAGAACCCAAATTATTCCAAATCACTTTACAAACCAAGGGTCGTGTGGTTTGGGGAAAGTGGGCTTAAAAATGGGTTATATATCGCCTTGGTTTTACACCTGCTGTTACTGAAGGTTATACAAGAAAGCTGGACTAGGAGGACTTACCCTGGAACTGTGGATCCGAGATGGGATTCCCTTGTCCTCTGTCTTTGAATTTATGGGTTATTTTATTCCTTTCTTTCTCTTATGGTGCTAGTATCTGGTAAATGGACCAACAATAGAATGTATTTTTAAGTAATGCATTTTTCCACTTAGTCCAGCTTTGCTGGACTCTCTTACTACCAAGTGTCTGTTTCTTCTCCAGCTAATTGCAACCTATTAGTAAGGCCGGGCAGTGACTATTTCTTATTTAGCTTCCAGTAGGCTGCTGCTGATTTTTACCTATACCTATAGCAACAAAATGCTGGCTCGTGACCTGACTGCACCGTGGCAGATGGAGCACCAGCAAAGAGAAGCACCCCCAAGTCCTCCAGCACGCACACTGTCGACGGCCTCGCGAGGGAGAGAAATCTGTGCGCAGCACTCATCCCTCTTGGCAGAAACCATTTCGGAGTGGCACATGGCCTGAGATCATCGTCTGCTTTCTGCCATTGTCAGCAGGGAATGGCAAGAGCATCCAAAGGGTGATTCATCCACCCAGCTCCGGATGGGGTGAATCACCCTCTGAAGGCAGTCATCTCCCACCACCAGACAATCGGCTTTAAATAGACACCTAACTTTAGATCAGTACATTTGGGTGAAATTAATGGGATTTTCTATCTCAATGTCCTGTTACTACTTTCTTGTAGCATATCCTTCTAGCCATGACATATATTCAGGCAAAACCTTGCCTGCTACTTGGATGATGGTGGGAATTTTCTGAAGTGTAATTTTTTTTTTTTGGTTAAATAAAACCTTTAGCCAATCGCACTGAATCAGATGTGCTGAGCAATGGCAGAAAGTGAAGCTACATGGGTAGAAATTTTGAATGCAGAGGGCGAATAATATTTCGAAGTGAAAAGTATCATGCTATTTTCACCTTCTGCTTTTCAAAAGAGTAGAAGGAGAGAGAGGGAAGGTGCTCACTGAAAATCCTGAGTTAGATTTTTAATAATGTAGATTTCTCCCCCACTTTTATCCCCTTCTTTTCCTTCACATAGTGAGAAAGTTCCCAAGGTTGCCAATGGCACTAAAACAGTCAGTCCACTTTCAGAATTTCAGTCACCTCTTAAACACTTAGAGGTTGAATTGAGTGAAAACCCGTTTTCAGAAGAGTTTCCAAGGAAGTAGAAAGTTTCCACACCCTGAATCTTGCACTCAAAGAAATGGAAACTGGATTGCTGCTGCCAACAGTCTGAACTGTTGTATCGCAGGCTGCCGAATGTTATATTCTGTAATAAAAAATGTGAACACGCTTGGTGCTATATTAAAACACACAAATACAATTTGAGAAGTTCAGCTGAACAATATATGACCTGTTTTTTTTTTTTTTTTGCTTGTATTTTCTAGGCATAATGTTGCTTTTTAGCTGCCTGATAAGAAATAAATTCTGGTGAAATCGCACAGCTTGTGTTTTGCAAAAGTTCAAGCTTTGCAACCGCAACGACCGCTCCATAAAAAGACAGAGAGGAACGTGTCTTGTATCAAAGACACCTGGATAAGAAAATCTGTAGACACAACTGTTCGTGAGTGACTACTAAGGGAGGATACGTGCCATGTGATATTTTATTGATCTTACCTATTTATAGTTTGAAACATAAAGCCTGGACTTCACACAGTGCTACAAGGAAAAATGAGCGTTCAACAGGACAATGAATTGAGACCCAACCACAGATATTCCAAGACTCCTACTTCAAAGGATAAATGAAGCTTAAATTTGTGGCATTTTGGGGGTGATCAACCTTTCCACTCTTCAGCCAGGAGGGAAACACTTGTGTCCAACTTTTTTTGTTCCTTCATATGGCAGCACTCAATGGGGCACCAGTAGTAAACCATTTGGAGGGTTAACTTCTCAACTGACCAAGCTGCTTAGTTCCGAGAAGGTTTTATTTCAGATTGGTTCTCTTTTGCCAGCCTGCAGCTCACATGGGGCTGTGTACCAAACACTGGCAAAAGGCATTTATGCTGCTTGAGGTTCATGGTGAAAAGGTCACCAAAGAGCTCAGATGGAAAAGTCCTATTAGAGATGGATCCAGCTTTCTGCCAATTCCAGAAGACTCGACCATACCAGAAGGAACTTTATAAGCAGCAAAAGCTTAGAGTTTAGAAAGCCTTTCCTTTCTGTTCACCCTTTCTACTTGGTGTAAGATTTATTGCCTCCAATATTCCATTTAACGACTACTTTCGGGCAAGGGTAAGTGTAATAAAGTAAAAGACAATATTGCATTTGAAAATTCACCCTCATTCAGTGCTTGAAGTCCATGGAAAAACTCTTCCTGCACTTAGAGGCTTTAGGTGGGACATTAGCAGCTTCCCACTGTTTGACTCTGCTTGATGATATTGCATCTATACGACCGATGATCCATTCAATCGCCTTATGCCAATGGCTCGATCTGCTTTCCAAATCAGAGAACGGTATAAATAATAACAAAGCTGTGCAGGGCTTGATAATGAAGTTGCTTAGGAGTGCTGGTTCAGAAACTGGAGAAAGCATTCAGTGGTATTTTGGGATTCCTCTGTGCTGTACACTGATATTTGCTGCCAGTGTTAGGCTTAGTCTTGTTATCGTTTTGGTACAGCACAGTAAAGCTGAATTAAATTATTGCAATTAAATTGTTGTTATGTAAAAGCTGATTGCTTTGCATTGCTTCTCATATTATACAATAGAAGGCAGTTATTATATAAAGCAACCAATCAAACAAAACAAGAATCCTTTCCAGAAAATCCTTCTCGTTTAAACTGTGATCAAATGCTAAAAGCCTTTGTAATGAGCAAATAAAGTTTGTGAACAAGATTTATTTCTCTACAAACTAACTTGTTTTCCATTCCAGCTCAAAAAAAAAAAAGAAATCATCACCTTTTCCTGTTGATAAATTTCAGGATCAAAATGCCAAGTCATGGGTGGGTTCGGAAAATCTTGTTTATAATCAAAGGCTTGGCGACTTTCCTACATTTTTTACATTTTAATTGTACACTACATTGGCATCCTGCTATGAAGCCATTACTTTCTGGAAACTCCCAACTATTTACATGACTAAGATTTAATTGAATCAAGGATCCTTGCTCTTTCTTCTCTCTTCTTTTATTTTTTTCATTTTATTTTTTTTTTAAAGAAACATCATTATCATTCCTTGCTGCAGAAAACATTCCTTCGCTCCCGTTGGATGTTGGTAGCAAACACAAACAAGACTTTTGTCCTCATGCAGCATTTAAGACGCATTGTCAAATGGATCAGGATCTATATCTTTCGAGGAACTGTTAATTACTGCTGCCAAATCAGATTAAGAGTTCCCATAAAATCCATGTCGATGTTCAAGTTTTGTGGTTTTGCACTGACTGGAAGCATGTCGATACGGCTTTGGTACCTACTTAGGAGCTTTAATCCCCACTAATCCAGAGTGTCTGAACTGGGGTTTACTGCAGTTTAACTCACTCATTGGAAAAAAGTTAGCTCAGATGACTTTCCCAAGTAGCTATGGGGAAAAAAAAAGAAAACGGGATATAAATTTAGTCCATGAGGAGTGTTGGTGAAATCCACAGCCCTACTGAGTTTTCCCATGAAGGCAAACGTGTTACCCAAGGGCATCCGCTGAGCAGCAGAGCAGGGAGCAGAGCGCAGGATGCAGGATGCTCATTTCTCGGCAGCACGTTCATCGCACAGGGACAGCGATGGCTTGGATGTGAAGTTTTACCTGCTCAGAGTGTGTGATGGATGGAATTTAATTCTTCTTAGGAAGAAAGAAAAAAAAAAAAGAGTGTTTGTAAGGTGCTCTAAGCCTTGCTTTTCCAAGCATTAGAAATGAAGATGACAACACTTGCCTGTTTAACCAAGCTGCAGTGAAAATTATGTGTTTGCATTAAAAAAAAAAAAAAAGATATGCACCATTATCTTCTCCTCATTGTAAGACAAATTCTAGTTCTGGTAATTACAGCAGTGCCTCCCTTTTTCTAGCTGTTTCAATGGGTTCAACACACTTCACTTCTTGTTACAGTTTCTTGCACTGAGGAACTCAAAATGAGAGGTACTGTTGAATTGGAAAATATTATTATTACAGTAATAGTTGTAAGGAATTGGATTTGTACAAAACTATAAAGCAAAACACACTGAGATGATTCATTATGCATCACATGGAGAAAGATGTAATGTTGTTAATATGGGAGAACAGATGTGTCTATGTATTTTAAGTATCTTTTTCTTTTCTCTGATGAAAAGTTGTTTTTTTTTTTTTCCTGAAAAAAAGAAAAAAAAGAAAAATCAACCTGATCTTGATTACTGGTACTATTGAGAAAGTTCATTGGGAAATGAAAGCAGTCACTGCTGTTGCCATTAATCTCATTTTATGTTAGTTTGGCTTTTACTGCAGAAAGTAAAAACTCTTGGGTTTTCTTTCATAGCCGGTCCCACATGTGAGCTAAAGCAAAGTTGACAAGCAAGTCCTTGACGTAACCTCACGCATGCTGTGGTTAGAAGCTGTGTAGCAGCAACAGCCCAGATGTGATTCCCTTACTTTATTCGTATTAATTGGGCTTTAATTAAAAGCGCAACACTTTGTTTTGTTTTAAAGAGACATGGCTAAGGGTGATCATTTGTTCATTATCTGTATTTTTTTCACGGTAAATATGTTTTGGTGTGTCTGAGAAAAAAAGTTCATAGTTTTTCCATTCTGTCATACCTCAAACATTTCGTGCAGGGACCGAAAACCTACTTGAGAGTTGAAGTGATCTGTAGAACAATACCCTGTGATTTAAACCTGCCTACACTCCAACTTTGCCTATAGGAGTGAGATTCGTTTGTCACTGTCCAGTGGCTAAATACTCCATCCCGAGTGACTGAGCTCCCTCTTTGGTGGCTCCATACTGCAGACATTACATATTTTAATATCCTTTATTGCACAGACTGGTGGAAGATGGATCTATAGAATTTATTAGCTGAACCTTCTGGTTTTTAAAATTCTCTGATATGTTTATGCAGTGGAGGTGCTCCTTATGAATGCCAGAAGACTCATTAGAAATGCACAGGATTTTTTTCCGGCTGTATTATGCGAGGAACTGCCTCCTCTACTTACTGTGCTGGGAACAAGGAGTAGATGCAGCCTCTCAACTATCTGCTTTTAAGACCCAAGTAAGTTAAAGATGAAATTTCAGTAAGCCTCAGACAATGTAGAGCAGAAAATGGGTGAGGAAGCCAGTTGGGTAGAAGGAAACTGGTTGTAGAAATAATTTAGGGGAGAGAAGCCATTGCAGCATCTGACCTTCCAGAGGAAATGCTTTGGAAAACATTTTCATGTGGACTTTTGTGCTGTGGAAGAGCAGCCGTGCCCTGTGCCTGCTAGAAACCTCACGTGCCACTGCTGGGTAACCCTCCCCATGGCTGTCATTAGTTAGACATTATTTTATAAGCACCCAAAGACTCGTTAGGTCTTAGCCACTGTTGAAAGTGATGACTTTTTAATGGCAACAACACGCCTGAAAAATTCCCCGAGATTGAACAATATTCTGGAGACAGACACGTCCCTGGGGAGGCAGCTGCCTGCCCTCTCATTGCTGGGATATTGAGGTTAATTGGGGGAGCGGAGAGCTCCGAGTTACCACTGCAGTATAAAGACATCTACGTGCTTGCTTTTAATGTTTTGTTTCAGAACCTTGTAAAAATACCGAGGCAAGTTTTAGCTCTTACTAATCACATTAAACGAGTGGACACGTTTTATTATTTGGCAGCAAGTTCATTCTATGTACTGTAACCAAGCCCGTAACAAGATTCTGGTAGTGCAGATAGAAAGGGGAGGATGCCGAAAATGAAAACTCTATTTAGGCCACATAATCTCCTTCATTAAGTCTCAGAGATGCTGGATAAGGCTCACTTGGGGACCTATTAATGGAAACACATCTGCTGAGTTCATAATAATAAAAGGCCGGCTATAAAGTGATTAATTGCTGTTAACAGAAGCAGGTCCTGCTTTGGGAAGGCAAATATGTGGCACATTTGGATGCACAAAGCACTGCAGGCACAGGAAGGCATTGCACAGACGAGGATGGCTCTTGCTGGGTTGCGTTTGCAGCACTGCAACGACAGCTCAAAGGGTTGTCCATGGCTCACGTTGGGCCACCTTGCCTTTAGCTGGCAAGCCCACCTCCCCCAGATTTTCCCAAGGTAAGAGGTAACTGGAAAAGAAGAATCACTGCCTTTTTTTTTTCTGATTCGAATGCATTTTATTAGCAGTATTTGTATTACGGTAGTCACAAGAGACCCTAATCAAAGTGGGGCCCTCTTGTGTTAGACACTGTCCAGATGCATAATATAAACCAGCTCTTCCTTTTAAGAACTTAAAGGCTTGCAGATAAGCCAGAGCATGGGAAGGGAAAAGCAGACACGAAGTGGGGAAACGCCATGACCTGCCTGAAGTTTTAGAAGACAACTGAGATCTCTTAGGTCTCAGTTGAGGATTATTAGGCTGTACCTTCTTTAGCACTGGAAAATGATGTATGAGGTCCTCAGCAGCGGGACACGAGCAGATGGCCTTGAGCAGAACCACGCTGCCTTGTGCCTGCGGAGGATCTGGGGGAGTCTTGGCTCTGGCATAGGGGGGGTTAGCAACTCGGCAAAAGAGAAAACACTTGTATTGGAAGATGCTCAGGATGCTTGAACAGAGAGCTCAGAAACATTCCCAGCTTACAGTGACTTTATAAGAAGGCATGTCATACCCTTTCAAATGGATAGAAAGTATGAGCCAGAATGGCAGGAAAATCCGGCTTATTTCCAGGCAGTACGCTAGCACGTTGATTAGAGTCCAGATGAAGATAAAAAGGCTGGAGATCCAATGCACAGGGCTGGAATTGTATGTTTCTGTAGAAGATCTAATGTATTCATGCTGTCAGGTCACATACATTAAACCTAGAAACCTGATGTTTTCTTTCTTCTTTTTTTTCCCCCTTTTTGGAAGCACTTCGAGCAAATATATTGAATGAGACATTTGCAAGCATGGAGCCCATTAATAACACAAGGCGAATGCAATGCTGCAGTCTCATTCATACTGCTCTTGGGAGCCAAGGAAATTAAAATCCTATACGTTTCTTTTCTGCACTGGGGAAATCAAAGCCAAACCATGAGATGGGGCTGATTAGAGACAGGTGAAATGTCTGTTTGTTTTTAAAGCTTTACAGCTCTCATTTTGATAGTCCCTAGATTTTTCCAAGTGCATTCTGCAGATATCAGAGGAGACATGGCTGTAAGAGAAGAAAACAAGTCTGAAGACCATCTGAGAACCAGGACCTTTTCAAATGCCAAAGAACAAAAGATGCTGCAGTAAAGGCTTCCTGCTGGCAGCTGGTGGAGACACCCATCTTGCACTTATCGTACTTATTTCCCCATGCCACAGATTTGTAAGACTGTGGACCTGTAGTCCATTCTGTGCTAAAATAACAATAAGAAAAATTAAAACCTTCCATGAGTCTAATAGGAGGAAAAAGTAAAAGAGAAAGTAATTATGAAATTCTCCATGTGCATGTGTTGTATACATAAGATAACTCATCTACATATGGATATGTTTTCACTGTATATAACACACATTTTACTCACGGTGCACAAAGAACCGTGTCCGTGCGTATATAATCCCCGGTACTGATCCTTCTCTAGGCAACTGCTGTAAATCAGGATGCAGACGTCCATTAGTTGAGTATTAAGCGGGCACAGACATCAAAATGGCTCTGTCACGAATCTGATGTTCTCATCTAAATAGATATAAACGGTCTTGTTTTATAACTGCTTCCTCCAGTCAACCTCCTGTGATATCCCAGACTTGCTAACGTTCTTTTTATTGCTGCCATCTGATTGTATAACTTTCCACTGATAGCAGTTCTTCATATTGCATCGATTATAAAGAGAACAGGAAAATGAACAAAATGTACTCATTCTGTTTATAGTTTGAACTATAATTTTGTGGCCCTCCTTGGACGTCTTAACAGAAGAATCAGATGCACTTTTCTCCATGTTTGGCAACACGCTCATAATTTGGCTGGGAGCTGTGTCCAAGTTTACTCAGCTCGTGTGCTCGCCTGCTTTCACAAATGGCTTTGTTAAGGGCATGGGAGATGGACAGGGCTCCTACGCCACCGCTGAGGCACAGCAGGAGCTCCTGTTAAATAGAGAATTTCCGAAGAAGAAAGGTTGTTCATCAAACTGTGGTCACCACCCACTGGTGTGTGACTGGGGTATGAAGGCTCAGACAGGAGATATGAGGGAGGTGGAGGATGCTGGACTTGGCAGGGGTTGTATTTACCCTCCTGGTCAGGAGCACAGGGCTGTTGCTATCCATCAAGATAAGAGAGGGTCACAGCCTGCTTCTTCTGACAAAACCTGACTCCCTTCCCCACCTCAGCATGCTGAAAGCCTTGCCTTTTCTTCATTTGAAGGGCTGAGATGGACAGTTGAATCCAAGATTACAGCAGACTGTTTAAATTATAAGTTTAAGGTAGAGTGAATCTGAATTTTTAGAAGCTGAAAGAGAAAAAAGAGATTTATTTATTTATTTCTCCTTCCATAATAAGAATTCCTATTTAAACTGAACTACTTATTGTAAAATCGCTTATTTGCTCTAGAGCCAAGTGGTAGAAATCTCTTTTATATAACAAGGAAAAACCTTCAATCAATGTATTAGCTACTTAAAAAACTGGTGCCTGTCTTGCATAATTTACCTCAGATAGGAAGAGGAAAAAATAAAGCAGTCTGGTACAACTCTGCAATGCTGAGAACACAACTCTGTGCAAACCGGGCTAGAATATTTTTTTTTCTAGGTTCAGAGCCAAGCCAAAAGACTGCACAAGGCTAATCCCAAAACAAGAGACCATCCTGCTTTATCCTCATGCACAACTGCTGGAGACCGTGCACCGAAGTGTTTGTGGGGATGTGGGTTTTTCCTGTATCACTATCAACTTTCTCTGTACGTGGCTGTGTAAGAAGGCTAATTAGAGGAAAGGAAAATTGAACCCAGCTTCCTCAGTTTCCCTGTTTGCTGAACAGCAATATTCAAAACAGCGTCATTAGTCCTGTTTTTGTTTTGTTTCCATAGTCTTTGTTGACGGAGGCTTCTCTCAGGGAGATTTCACAGCAGTTTTTTTCCCAGGCAGAAAAATTCCATCGTTCTTAGAGTGGTCCAGGAGCTGTTCTCAGCCCAGCGATGGGCTTTAACTGCAGAGGGGAAGATAAGGCTGGATAACAGGAAGAAAACTCAACCCGTGAACAAAATGTTGCAACAGTAAGACGAGTGGAGGACTAGAAAGCTCAAGGCTGTCACTTGTGGATGTTCAGAAGAGGCCAGCCCAACTCCCATCCGTATGAACGAACCTGCCTTCAGTCAAGCTATCAGCTACGCAGCCTCTCAAGATTTTGTCCAGTTCTATTTTTCTAAGGCAGGGCAAAAATTTATCATTCACAAAATAGAGATTAAATAAAGCATGAGTAATGTGTATGTAGATCTGGAAGATATCTTGGCACCAAGATCAATTTCCTGCTCTGACGGATTTGGAAGTGCTCAGGTTCCTGCTGTGACTGGAAAGTTGTTTCAGAACATCTTTCCTGTGATGCTCAGAAAACTTCTTCATGTTTCCACCCTCTATTTACTCACAACCAGTTTGATTTGGGGCCAACATTGTCCTTTAGCTTAAATAACTGTCTCCCTTCCCTGGGGATTGACATGAACTATTTATAGAAAGTAATCGTTTTCCTAGCCTTTTCCTCCTTTTCCTAGCCTAAACAAAGCTATTTTAGTTTCTTCTCCACCGCCCTGATTGCCCCACATCTTCCTCTGCACCTGCTCCATCGGCCAGATCCCAGCTGGTCCCAGTGCCCCACACAGGGCAGGGACCTTCCTTCTCCCTCCTGAACCAACTTGGTATCCACCTCCATCTTCAGGTCTTGTTATTCCCATGGTTCATCTGCCCTGTTATCTTTAATACAGCCACATCTTTCTTTTCCTTTTCCACCTGCAATGTTTTGACCCCTGTTTACCGCAGAAGCCGCTGTCATTTGTCCCTCATCTCATTTCTGTGTCATCTTTGTCAGCAGAAGGAGATATGTGGATGGGCAATGGTACAGAGATGCTATTCTGGGATTTGTATTGCTATGACAATAGATTTTTTTGTGATTTATTACGGAAATCCTATAAATAGGTTGCTGACACCTCAGCCTGGGCTTGTTATCCGTGATCCCTTTATAGCCCATGAGAAGGTGCAGGTTTGACCCATGCCTACAAGTCAGAGCAAAATTTTGGAGTGTCTGTTTTTCTTCAGGGAATATAAAAGGAGGCCAGGGTGCGAGCCCAGGATCAGTCATCTAGCTTTTAGACACCCTGAAGTCAGATAAGATGAATTTTACTTTTATATAGAACTTTCCACATCAACAAGGTGGTGGCAACTTTTGGGTAAGCCAGTTCTAGCTGCTGAGCTACTTATCAGGAGCTGCCAGGCTGGAGATGCCATTCTGTCCCTTTCACTTTGGTCACCTCCATGTGAAAATAGAACGAGAATTTCAAACCTCCCCAGCTTTATCTAAAATCTGTTTTTTTTAAAGCCTGGTATCGACTACAAGGAAGTGATGTAACGTTTCTGAAAATGCCTCTTATTGTGTCAGAAAAAATCTGGTGAGTTTGAGCTTGGTCCCTGTTAGCCCTGGGCTGGACATGTCCTTGCTTTAGTCTTACAGCAGATCCACCAGCCCAAGGGCTGTTTCCCAGGACCCCACCTGGGCATCTTTGTTCCGATGAGGATGGACCCGTCCTCAGTTTCCCTCTGCCGTCACTGCCAAGGGGGGCTGCGCTCCTTCGCTCTTGTCTTCATCGAACCTGTACCTCAGGCAGCCGTCACAAGGTAAGTGAGAGGCACGTAAATCCTTGGGCTGTTTGTTGTGATGGAATCTGGGCAAGAAAAAGGACTTGGAGTTCACAATGGAAAATATTTTTGAGAGCAGTTAACTCTGGGGCAGCGACTTTGCTCAGAAAACGTAGGAATTATTCTGGTACACAATAAATCTTCGGAGTTCTGCAGTCTCGCTTGTCAGGTCTCCCAACGAGCATCCTCCCCAGTCCAGATCCTGACAGGTTTAGCTCTGGACACCATGTTTTGAATTCATTAAATTTTTCTCTTTTCCTGTTACTTACATAAGCCTTCCATGCGATATAAGGTGAAAATATGTAAACTGAAAACATTTATTTTTGTTTATAGGGGGAGAGAGATTGCTCTGCATACGTGTAGGAACGGCTTCATGCTAGACATCATCTTTACTTACAAGCAAAGTTGGGGCACCAACTTCGAACCCTCCTGCTATGAATTCTGAGCCCTTCCCCTCGATGTCCCCCAGGCAGATGCCTGCAGAAAACTCCCCCCTCCTGGAATTGCTATGGCATGGGCAAACCCATGGCAGTGGTGAGTTAAGAACTCCTCAGATGTCTTTGGATAACTTCAGCGAGAGTCTGCCGCACATTTCAGTATGGTGGAAACAACACAGAAATATTTTGGGATAGCTTATTAGCAGGATGGGAAAAAAACTACTGATGTGTAGTAATTAATTAATCTTGTCCCCTGAAATTTACTTACGCTGCTTCTTTCCTCCTTTAACCTTTGTTTCAAATCTTCAGCAGCGGTGGAGAGCTGGGAGGATGTTTTAAACACTTCTCAGTCCCAAATACATTTCTGAAAGAAAAGAAAATAAAAACAAAGCGTTTCGAGCCTGACTGCTCCTGGGTGTCACCTTCTTTTCAGATCATCACTTAAATCCAAGTCCAAATGCTGATACTTGTGTAGCTAAATAGCCAGTGTCTTTAATTTACTAGATCTTCAGTCTGTGCTTTATGTACTTCAGTGGGGTCGGGTCAGCTGCACCTCGGAGTGCTCTGACCTAAGGTTATGTAGAAATCAATTCTTTTCATTGGACGCATGGGATTTTATTTCAAGTGGGGAAGCAGTGGATATGTTTACTTCAAAAAACAATTCTTTGCAGCAAGAAGGCAGACGCTGCCCTGCAGAAACTGCTCTTTATGGAAAACACCTAAAAGTTTTTGGAAAAAATGCAGCATGTTCTATTTGAAACCACCATTGCGATTTTTTTCCCACTCAGCTTTGTCAGGAGTATCTTTAAATAGGAAGCGTTGCTTTCTATAGAGGCTTTGAGTTAATCATTTCCCCTTACAAACACACGGAGAGACACGTTTAGTCGGAGGTTTGGAGAAGCGACTCGGCAGAATGGGAATGGAAAGCTACCGGGCTGGAAACAGGAGCCGAGCCTGCAGTCACAAACCACAGGGCTCTGCATGACCTAGGAAGGAAGCAAAGGGATGTTTCCGAAACACATAGCATATAATAATTCACTTTAATCTTCTGTTGTTGTCTTGCCTGTATGGCAGGGAAATAAAAATGAAAAAAAACCCAATTGAGATTTACTGGAGCAAACTGGCTCCTGCTTTCTGGCTGCCAGCTGGAGGAGGGATGCTCTCCGGTACCATGGCTGGAGATAAAGAGCTGCCTCGAGGATGACACTGAACAAGCTGTGCTGGCCACGCACCCTTTCATTTGCCCTTTGGAGAAGGATTGGGCACATTATTTCAACAGCCCAGTGCTAGAACATATGCAAGGAGATACCTGCCCCCAGGGCTGTGGACCTTTCAATACCCTGAAATGGAAAAATCCACCCACCAAAATAACTTCTGAACAAATCAAGACCTTGTTTCATGCAGTGGAGGAGAGACCATGTTCCTAGCAGGGGTATGGGACTAGGAGATTTAGGAAAAATCTTTTCAGCCTCTAACAGGTACCACATCGCTAAACACTTTGGAAATTTTCCACCTTTTCTTGTACGTCTCAAATTGCACTGAGCTGTAGATGCCTGACGGAAATCTTCTGTGAACAAACCAACCAACAACAGACATTTCTTAGTTCCCGTTTCCATATCCTGGAAATGCAGCTAGTGTTACCAGTCCGGAGAACGCTGTTTGCCAAGAGGCAAAAAAGTAAATCGCTATTTAAGACATCATCCAACTCCCATTGGGCCTCGTCACCTCTGGCAGATTTGTGAGTCACTAAGAGGAAGCATTTTACTGCTATCCTGTTTGGTCAGCAGGTGGAAGGGAAATAGCTCTTGCAAACCCTGGAAAAAATTAATTTCCCAAGACTTAAATTTCAGCATCGTCTTAGTGCTTTCGGCCTCAGCTTCACTGCTAGACTCATGTAGTGCCAGCAGTTTTCTGGGTATTTTACAGAGGAAGACAACAAGATAAGATCCTTGGAATAAAGAAATTTTGCTACTTCCTGATTTTTCATCCAGTAATATCTTCCCCAAAAAACATTAAATATTCTTATGCTAATTTTTCCTCTGGTGTTTCAGAATTTTTACTTCTGCTCTCCAAGAAATTTTGCTGCAAGATGAAAACTATAACATTTTCTTAAAACTACAGGGTAGGATTTAAAAACGAATTGGGTAGTTCATAAAGAAAAAAGAAATTGCAGACATCTCTCATTTTCTCAATCCAGTGAAAACAGGATAATGAACATTGCTGAAGAAATCTGAGAAAATTATTTCCCACCAGGATTTTAGGAAATAGAAAAAAAAAGATCTATTCCTACCAAGAATATTTCCTAGCTGGAACCCCAGCCAGCTAAATTGCTAGTGGACAAATTATAGTATCCCTCACTTCATGAGACTTTTAAAATTAACTCTTCCGCTCTAATTTGTCTTGTTTGCCAAATTAATTTCCAGGGTGTTGTGCTCCTGTGCCAAAGACTTCAAGACTGAGCAATGGGAGTGTCAACACTGCAAGACATGGTGATTACACACAGCACCCACACTGGGACACCTCACTGGGCGCTCTGGTTTCCCTCAGCTTCACCACACAGGCACCAGAACTGAGGTTTCTGATGCTGCCCTCTCTGCCTTCCCTTACAACAGATAATCCGCAATTGAGCCGGTCTATTGGCGAGGTTTCCCTCCTTGGTGATGAGGAAGACCTCAAGTCTGCACAGAAGCCACCCAAGAGAGGAGGGCTGTGTGGTTTTGAGAGAACAGAGATCGAGCCCTGAGGATCCACCAAGCACCCAGGAGACACTAATAACATTTAGACTTTACATGTGTCTCTTGTATTCCTGCTGTTGGTCTTTACCTTCCTTAGTTTGGCCCTCTGAAAGGTAGGAATAGGATAATCCAGCTCCTTAACCAAGCCTTGAATATAAATTAGCTTGAAAGACCTTTTAGAGCCAATTTTTCTCCCTGTTTATACATTTCTGGTTCAGCAGGTATCCATCTCAGAACAACAATGAAGGAATGGGTCCATTGTTCAGTGAAGTATGTAAAAGCCCTAAAGTTTCCTTAAAGATGTTCCAAAGTGATACATGATCTTAGGTGCTCAAATCTGAGACATAAAAGAAACATTTTAAATTATTCTTAAATAAATTAAGTCACTGGGTCAAGTCCAGCCAAGCTGATGAGAGAACAATGTATAATGCAGAGAACGACCCTCTGACCCTCATCATGTGCTCGGTGCTGTAACTACATCCAACGAGAGGAGTTTGGAAAGTCCTGAGATGCTTTGACACACACACACACATATTTAATTTTCAGGTGCCACCTGGGACTTGTAGTAGCCACACAGCAAGGAGAGCAATTGTTTTTGTGGTTTCTTTCTGGCTCGGACAACAGGTTGATGCACCAGAAGTCTTACGAGAAATTCTGCTTTGTTGGGATTTCCTGCACGGTTCTGCACACAAAAGCAGCCCAAGCGATTCAGCTGACACAGTTATTGGAACCTGCAGATGATTTTCCCAACAGAGATTGATTTGGGAACCTCTGCTTTTCACCCACTACTCTGTGTTACATCCTACGTACTTCCTGTATGACACAATCTGGATGTATTTTTTTATGAAGCATCCTTAAGTGTTATGAAGTGCCATTGTATTCTGCTAGAGCACTGTCAGCCCAGGGAGAGATGTATTTCAATTGCCAGGAAGAGATTTCAAGTTACTGAGATTTAACAAGTCACCGTGCATCAGCTGAGCTGTAGGAAATCTCCATATGTGCTTTTTTTTGTTTGGTTTTTTGTTTTCTACATCTGTGGCAAATACAAAACCAGTCACCTTGTTTTAAGCCCTCTCACTGTGTGCTGAACAAACTTACCTTGCAGCAACCACGCACTATGCTTACACACATGTGCAGCTAGCTGTAGTAACTCATTAACCACGGGAACGTGGGGCTGAGCATCTCGTGGCTGGAGTGCGAAACACATCCTGAAGTGTCAAGAAGAATCAGCCCATTGCTTTGCATAAAGCACTGATCAGCAGAGGCAGTGACTCTATCGTCTCTAACAGCAGCATCCTAAAGCACCAGCTCCTAATTCCTGATGACCCCCTGTGCCCACCCGGGTGTGTAGTGTTGCTAGTCTGACACCTCACTCTGTTTAAATATTTCCTTGTTTATATAGTTATATAGCAATCATAGAACTATATAGTTATACAGCAAACTATAACTCGATATCGTTATATAGCAAATCACCCTCATGCCTAAGCTGCTGTTCTCACAGCCAGTAAAGGCAAAATCTCCCCACCCCAAAACCCAACCCCAACCCAACCCACCTGGTTTGTGGGCTGGGAGGTTTGCCAGTCAAACCTCTTCCACTCACTGGTGGGTGTGTGTGGGGCTTTTTCGTGCTGCTGCCTGGTCCACGGGGTCTTTCCTCGGCATCATGTCCACCCTTTGTTTCCACTGCTGGAGCAAAACCCTGCATTGGCTAGGAGCAGGGGAGAAAAAAAAGAAGGAAAAAATGCAAAGTTAGGATAAGTTTGCCAGTAGGAAAATACTCAGCATGTATGAATAGAAAAAACTCTTAATTAGGAAAAAAAAAACCAAACAAAACACCACAAACCAGCAAAACCATACAAACAAAAAGAAAAACTAAAGTATTGTGATTACAGTGAGTAAATGCGAATCATTTGGGGATCAAGAACACAAGAACACATTAATGTACTTAGCAAATCAAAAGCAAAGAGGTTTCTTCCTCTCACCAGCCTCCTTTTATTTGCACATTGAAGAGATCAAAGCTAACCGGCTGGTATTCTGAGACTACACGGAAAGTAGCTCGTGTTTTTCCTGATGAAAGTCCGTTTCAGGCAGGAAGGCTGATGCATCTCTCCATAAAACCTAATGGGAGAAACGCTGCAGTGATCGGGCACCTGGAAAAGCTGCATCCTGGGGAGTGGGGAGATGAGGTCTTGCCTTAGGGGAGAGGGAAGGACCCGGTTCCTCCTCAAAATCCTTTTCGGTCCTTCTTTTAAGATTTTATATTCTTTTTCATTACAGAGCTTTGATAGGATGGTTGGCAGTGGGAGATTTTTTTCTCCTAAATAAAGAACTGAAACTGAAAACAAACCCCAAACCAATAGCTGGCCAAATATCCCCATTTAATTGCAGTAAGATATGGAACTGAACAAGTTAAATGTGAACTGCTGCAGTTTTACTCCTAAAAGGTTTACTGTATGGTGTGAGTCACAGTGTGGTTTGGTCCTTTGTCTATGCAGAGCTTGCAATTATTATTTTTTTTTTTGTAGAAGCAGAAAATTCATCAAAGCAAATTAGACTGATGGCTTTATCAAGCCCAGAAAGGCAAGCCTGGCATTCCTTATGCCTATTGATCCCATAGAGGGTGAGAAAGCCCCACAACAGCACCTCCCCCTTTGGGCAGCAGTATCCTCGAGGAAAATTCTTTCCTCATCCTTGCTTTAAAGAAGTGATTTGAGAATAATGTAAAGACCATTTGTCATTTTGGTTATAAGAAATCGCTTTACCAGCTTTTTGCATTTTCTGCAAATTAAGCTTGTATTGGGAACTTTTCTGCTAAGCAAAAACCAGGAAAGAAATGGTCTCCTCTAAACGGCAAAGCCCAAACTGAGTCACTCACCAATTCACTGCTAATTGTCAAATGTGTTTATTATATGGGAGAATTGATAACCTGCAATAAGACATGATGGATTTAGCCAGCTGTGTTTCTCAATTTCAGGCTGGTGTGTGTCCAACAGAAACCAAGAGAGTTACATGAGTACAAAAAAAAAAAAAAGTACAGTAGTGTTGATTCAGCAGTGGTGTATTTTCTTCTCCTGATTATTTTTGTAATAACAATTGTCTGATAAGTGGGTTAAAGACTGACTGAAGGAGATGGGATTGGAAAAGAATTGCCGTTATGTTTGTTGATATTCCTCCAGTTAATTTGAAATGTAGGCAAGTCATGGAACAATTTAGACTGGCAACATATTTCATGAGACTTTCCTCCTCGAGCTAAAAAAAAAAAAAGAACACGCTGTCTGTATTAGTAAGCACGCAATGTATTCAGATAAGTAAATGGAGTCAGGATGAATACTGCCTACGAGAGAAATAAACGGAGACAGAATCTGCAGCGGAAAAAGCATCTGCTTCTTGCAGGCGTTTGAATCGCCCATGGCATTGGGGCAGCTCCGTGTAAAATCATCTGTTGCAAAGCCCTGGACACTGATCCCTGCCCTTGTCCATCTCTCAGATGATGTCCTTTCCTTTTTGGCTGGAGATGCCTCTGCAGTCTTCGGGACATGGCCACTGCCCCGCCGATGAGCCCTCCGCGCACCAGCCTGGCCATGGCCGGTGAGCGTGACCAAGGAACGTGGCTGGATGGAGCCAGCTCAGAAGTTCATTCACCCAAACCGGAGAAGCCCCTATGGGAGAGACTTTCAGCTCCTGATGTATCAAAGCTTGAGGACAGTGTGGTGGCACCCTCATCTGGTGACCTCCTCTTCATTTTTCCTTTTTCATTAGGAAATTTTCTCCTGCGCAAATCCTGCCAAAAAAGTTAGCCGCCCCAAACACTGGGAACAACTCACATGATATTTGCAGCTGACCACATCCTCCTCAAACTTTCTTCATCTTGGCACGTGCAGCTTATGAGCTCACAGAGAACAATTCACGCCTTCCCCAATGGGACTCGAATTCAACCACCATTCCCAAGCACTCCAGTAAAAATCGGGCATGAGTTGTGAAAACCTAGTATGGCCTTAAACACCAAAGATGTTCTGATGATGCCTGACTAATGAACGTGTGGTGGCCAAAACCAGCTAATGAGACATGACTGTGTTAGTCCAACAGAAATCATGGTGATTAATCACACAACCAGCCAAGCACACATAATAATAGAAGGCAATGGACATCTTCAGAGAAGACTGAGATGTCTTCCTGGAGGATAATTCCTACAGGATGCAACATTACTGAGCTTCATGCACTGAACTTCATGAAGACTTTTGATCTGGACCACAAGGGGTTAGATTAGAAAAGGCATGAAATGTGTACAGGCTCCTCAAATTGCAGGAAAACTTTTCCTTGATCACAAAAGAAGATACGAATCAAGGAGATTTCCTTAAGGAAAATCTCAAAGTTCACGTTTTTGACAGTGCCCCCAAATAGAATTAGGATGTGGTGAGTCTTGGTTTGCTGTTGAATTCACCTGTGTGAACTGAAATTGAAAATAGAAACACTCCAGCAGCTTCCTGCGCATTTTGTCAGCCTGGATTTCATTAATATCTTCCCTGAGCTGGGGTTATTTTGCTCATGTACAGTGTTCAAATCTGTTCAGGCTTTGTTTGGAAGCAAAAAAAAAACCAACACTCCTAATGGAGGCATCCTGTATAACCTAACAGAAAATGATAGTGTCCAACAGCTTTTTTTTTTTTAAACAACTATTAAAGTTTAATACATAATCATATCCCACTACGGAATTCTACAAGACTGTTAAAAATAACCCAGCAGGAAGCATAAAAGCACTTATTAAATTCTACAACTATTTACAGTAATTTCTGCATAGGACTCTATTAAATTTCCGTGGCACTCTCAGTCCCATTTCTATCAAGTCCCATAGAATTTTTCCAGAATGGTCAGCTCTTTCCTTCCAGTTTCGATGAACAGAGACACAAAGCAGCCTGTTTCTTAGCCGAGATCCGATGAGATCAACACTGGTGGCTGCAAAACACAACACCAGCTGTCAGCTGGGGGAATTCAGCACAAAGCTGGACTGAGGGACTCCAGCTCCTCCTCTGCCTACCGCTCACCTCAGTAGAAATCTGAATCTCCTATTTTTGGCTCCCATTCACCAGGTAGGCAACTTGCAAAGATTTTGTTTTGAACTTTGGTGTATTTTAGTAAAAGTGAAATTAGCTGTGTTAGTTCATCGCTCCTGGGAGGGGTTCCTGAGATGTTATTCCCTCTAACATTTGCTGTTGGAGATGGATGGGACGGCCAAGGACTGAGGTCATTGATGCTTTGTGTTTAGCAGGAGAGGGGGAATTTGCGGCGGTTTCCAGCAGACCGTCTCCCAGTGACGGTCAGGGTTATGCAACTGGGTGTCTCCATGGTGCCCTTGGAAAGCTACAGCCCATCTCTGCTAGAGAAACTCTTTCCAAAATAGATTCTGTCTTTCAAAGAATGACACTTGCTGACTTCCCAGACACACAGGCACAATCGTTTCCATTACAGAGCTCGTCTCGTCGCCCCAGGTTGTGCTGGCCCCGAGGAGCTGCTGTCTAGAGACCGTACAACCAGGCTGCGGGGATGGGCCATGCTCCGTAGGGTTGGTTGCCAAAAATACTTCTGGGAACAAAGACGCTCCCTGGTTTTTCTGCAACTGAAGTAAATCTTAGACAAAAAACCCAGAGGGAGCTGTTGGCACATATCACGCAGCCATCAAACAGGAATCCTGCTCGCAGATCAGCCAGCTTCTTGACAGGCAGGAGTTTGGAAACCATTTAGCACATGAAAGCTGGTAAATACGTGTGTGTGTCTGTGTATGTATAGGAGAGACTTATGCACGGGGAAGCTGGGCTAGGCATCTCATTTTCCAAAGACTAAAGTGTCATTCAGCCATAATTACTAAACCGAGAGCAATCAGAATGATTGCTTTAAAGACTGTGATGGGAGTTCAATGAAGGCTCTTAGAGACACTTCTACCCGCAGTTGTGGTTTAAACAGGGTGGTTCTGGCTGGTGGCTGAATAGAGGCAACTGCAGGGAACTGGTGAGTGACAGTACATTCTCTTCAAAGCTTCACTCAGTAACATACCGTCGTCTTTGCAGACTGCAAACCTCCCAGTAGATGAGGGTGCCTTTTGGGTACTGAAATGGGAACAGATGCTACCCTACAATTCAGTCTAGAGGAGTTGTGCATTTGCATTGATTTTGCACTTGCTAGTAGAGTTCCTCCAAATTACTCCCAGGCAGTAACTTTGCTGCTTTGAGAGCACAGAGCTGCAGCAGGAAATGTTTTCGGCACAGTCGCTTGTTATTTTGCAAACGTCCTTGGGACAGGCTGCTCGCCCGCAGCTACTTTGTGAACCACCAGCATGAGCGATGCCACTGGAATACCGCTGAGCTGAGAAATAAACGCGCTAAGCTAAACACAGACCGGGGATCAAAGGCATGTTGGACATCTGCTGTCATCATTTGTGTATCTTCAGCAACCGCTCAGCTCTTCCTGGTGAATGATCGGTGTCCGTGCAACGCCAGCCGCTGGGAAAGGGATGGGTGATCAGAGAATTACAGCAGAGCAACTACAAGGAAGCTCCGACTTTCCGTGTTGTATTGACTTGCCCATTAAGTACTTGATGGACTCTGGTTTTCTGAGATGAGTTTTTCGCTTGGCTCTTCCTCTTACCTCTAAGCTCCACTGTGGGTTATACAACTTTGCTTGGCTTGCATCCAGCCCTGGCTTCACCGCAGGAAAAGCTTCATATCAACAGGCCAGGTAGAGAATAAGGTGTGCTCTCCTTGAGTTGTTTATGAGCTAAGAACACATCCCTTGGCTAGCCAGCAGTACCTGATCTCAGCTGTGATTCCTTAAAAAGCAGATTCCTCATTTTCCAGATGCAACCTGTGCTTCTAAAAACTGAATTTCTGCTTGCAAGTGCCTGGTTTGCAGGAGGATGGAGGTAGGCACAGGAGGACAAATCCCCCTCAGTGCCCGGTTGTGTTTGCAAAGGGAGCACACGTCCCCTGCCTCCCGGTGGCTCCGCCGTGCAGCCACCTCTCCCATCACACCCACAGCGCGGCTCATGCATATTCCCCCGCCCCGTGCATCTGTTATTGCTTCATCTGTCTCTAAAGGAGACGTGGAATTGCTGTTGATAAACTCGTTAACATAAATTAGTGCAGAATGCCATTTGCATGAGACAGCTTCAGTGCCACGCTTGGAGCAGCCATCGTTTGTCACAGCAGCACCGTCCCCCTCCATGAGCTGCACTGCCCCGCATCTGGGGACACCGGCAGCATGCCTTCCTCCTCCTCATCCCAGAGCTGTGGTCACACAGGGTGTCTTGACAAGGACACCTGCCACCTTCAGAGTACCACCCGTAGCATGATGCTCTGATTCTGTGATCCTCTGCTGGGCTTTGCCCCTTGCTTGTCAGGGCCTTGGAGCAGGTGTGTCACCTCCTCGCAGCACTCCACCTCCATCTCATGAATCCTTCTACCATCATTTCACCATCCCACACATACTGCAACAGGCTTCAAACCCCTCAGAGAGTCCTTCCACCCATGCACAGGAAGAGACGTGTAGCAAATGCAAGTGATAGCTTGTTTTTTGATTTTTATACTCTCCATAAAACTCCATTTCATCTTGGAAGGAGAAACAAAGTCGTGGAGAATCCAACTGTATCTCCTGGAAATCACCCAACTGACTCCAGAGGAGGATCAAATCTCCATCAGGCAATAAAGCAGACAAATGAAAAAAAAAAAAAGTCTGTAATCGAGATGAAGTCCAAATTTTCTCCATGTCAGTGGGAAAAGTCACTGGCCTCTAGTCAAAAGTATGTTCTGTGCTGACCAAAGAAGTACTGCACAGGATCAGAAGTTGAGCAGTTTTGGAAAGAATGTACAGTGAGAGAATAAAGGGCTAAACTGATAATCCTATCAGAACAATATAACTTAATCTGGAGCTGCATATGAAACATCAAATCTAAATTGTAGAAAATTCCCCAAATTTGCCTTTATCTGCTCCTCACTCTGACAGAGAAATTGGCTGCCCAACTCCTAATTACCTGCATTACGAGCAAAGTGCACAGCTTTTCTTAGCAGAGAACACTTTATTTTTCTGAAAGTTTAATCCCCACAAGAGGATTCTTGTCCCGTCCTTGGCAGAGTCAGAAATCAGGCTTTTCACATCACCCTTAGCAGAAAAAGGAACGTCTGCACGATTCGCGTCTGCATGCCGGAGCTCAGCAGCAGCTCCTTGCACAAAGCCCCCCAGACCCACCAGGGAACTAAACCAAGCTTTGCTCCAGTTTAGTGCCCTCTCTTTTCACACTTTTTCCATTTCTTTGCTTTTGTTTCTGTTTCTCCTCATGGCCAGATAACGGCATACACATGGGAATTAAGCCTTTTGGGTGCTGGGCTCGACTGTGCTCCATTACACTGACCCTGAACCACAAACATCCCACCGAGGGCTGGGGCCAGCCTGGCACCAGGGCACTGGCAGCATCTTGACCTGTGGCACTGCCTTTACAGATGTCCAGATAAGATGATTTTACTTTAGTGGATTAGAAAAGAGCAAGCCTCAGACCACCCATGTCCCAGAAGGAGCAGTTCCACTGAGCCTGGTTTAAAGTTCTGTCATCTCTACGAGGGATATAACTGGAAACATCAATGCTGATCTAACCAAGCTCATGGGCACACACAGCAAAGAAGAAGCCATTCCTTCCCTCACCTTTGCTGTCACTGTCTGCAGCACACAGAGAGGTTTTACAGGAGCAAGGGTGTCAGCACTGGATTAACTCTTTCTTTTGCCAGGGATGCATGTTGCTATTCGGTGCAATTCCCTCTGGCTGCCCCAGGCTGGGAGCTGCAGCCCAGATAATGGAGCCAAGAAGCCTTTGAAGGATATGAAAAGGTGTACAGGGGCTGAGAAACCGACAATCTCACATGCATCCACCTCCAAGTCACTTCATCGCCCATGTGCCATCCAAGCCCCAGTGTCAGTGCATCCCAGGGCAGAGCCACTGAAGTGAACACCTCCCGATGGCACACTGCCCTGGTGTCATTCACAGGTTTGTGCCAAAACTTGACCCCATGCTCCCTACACCCAGATCGATGGGATAAATCCTTTGGATCAATTAGTGCCTGGAACTGCCACAGCAGAAAGCAACCCACTAATTAGCCCACACCCAGCCCGTACTTACCAGCCAGGTTCATCAAGCTACCAGCCCCACTGACATAAAGTGCCATGTAATAACCAATAAAAGTCACCTGTGCCTCTGCCATTAAGTCATCAGGCAGCAAATGATTGGGGCAAGTAAACCAGAAACCCACAGCTGAGTGGATTTTAATTTTTTTTTGTTTTAAAGAGACCCTTTTCTTTATAAGGGCTCTCTACAACTTCTTTGCAGGAGCAGCACAGCTTTGGCTCACCCCCCAAAGGAGCCGGGAGCCCCATTTCCAGCAGAGGTGAGGGTGCTGGGCGATCAGAGAGGAAACACCCCACAGCTGGTAGGGATGGAGGATGTCAATGCTGCGAGGACACGGATGCTTCCTAAAGGGCAAACGGGAGCAAACTGCCCCCGCACTGCTCATCTCCACTGACGCTGGCAACTCGCTTTCCCATTCAGCAGGAAAAGTTATAAACAACTCGTATTGAGGGGAAACAATAGGTTTAAAGATGGAGCCTAGCAAAAGATAAAAGCAGGAGACTCATGCCCGGTATGATGGTACACGATGTTCTGCGAGTCCTGACTGTCTCTGCTGCTTTCAAACTCTTCTGTGGCACCGGATCTGCCCTTAAAGCTGTTTGCAGAGCGTCTGCTGCCCCGATGGGGCTGTAAGCATCACGGAAGGACAAACACAAAACAGGCTGGAGCCACTCTGGAGTTTGAAGCCACTCGGTAAAAACAAGGTGAAGCACCACTCAGCTCTCCGTTCAGCAGCAGCAGTTCTTGGAAATGAACGAAGGAAAATAAAGCGCCTGTTCATTTGCATGGTACATAGCAGGGAGGCTTCTCGAGAGGAAAACATTTAGATGCCAGGCTTCGTAAGAGCAGCTGTGAATTACCTCCTTGCTCCAAGGCTCTGCACATCTGTAGGATATTGTTGGTTGTGACAGCAGGGCTGCATCCCACTGTGTGACACTGGGAAGCGTCAGCGACAGCTGCAGGGACACGCTACCTGTGCAAGCAGGATGCAGCATGGCTTTAAAGCCACGGGAGCAGCAGGACCCCAAACGCTGTGTCAGCACTGGGCTTTAGCCAAAATGCACCCTAAAGAGGGGGTTATTTCGCACGTGCTCAGCAGAAAGCTCTCCCTGGGAGAAACATGTCCTGGTGATGCTGCCAAGGGCTGGTGGTTACTGTATGGGACAGGAGGATGCTCTGAGCAGCCAGAGCAGAGCAAAGCAATCCTCTCCTTGTTCCCAAACAGCCCAAAATCATTCCCACTGCCCGCAAATTTCTTACCTTTCAGGAGGGTGCAGGACAGCACCCGAGCCAGTCCTCTGGTCAGCGACATGCCAGCCTGCCAGCCCTCATGATAGATTTTTATAAAGGTTATATCTGTTCAAACCTCTCTTATCACTCCATCGCAGTGCTGCTAAATCCCTCCAGCCTCCCGAGCTAACCTGGCCTTCTTCAAACTATCCTGAGTCCAAGTGACAAGCGCAACAAGCACAGAATAAACCTTTTCCACTGATAAAGTCCTTGCTCTTTTGTGCTCTTCTTATACAAGTGACCCTGGCACTTCAAGAAGCTGCAAGGAGCTCTCTGCACACTGAACCACGGGGCATCTCGCTTAGCACATGTGTAATTTGTTAATGGGGTAATGTGAGAGAGATTGGCTGCAGATGTCGCAGCAGATTTAAGCATTGGGTCTGCATCAGGATTCCTTTAAGGTTGCTAATACAGCGAACTGATTGATTAATCAGCTTGCAAAGCATCTGACTTCCCGCTCTTGTGGCAGTATCTGCTGGAATATCAAGTCACTTGACAGTGAGTGGAGACAGAAATATGTGAGATGCCATGCATACCACGGGCAGCAGATGCATTTTTTGACCAGTAAAATAAACATTTCAGGTCTGAATGAAAAATGTCTTGTTTGGAGATTGCTGCAGTATAATTAAGTGCAGGAAAAGAAAAACAAAACAA
>VZTO01017295.1:0-42172 GCA_013400615.1 Syrrhaptes paradoxus | reverse complement strand
TTGTATGATTGTATGATTCTATGTTAAGATAAATGCTTCTTAGAATGTGAAAACTTAAGGTAAAGACCCTGGAATGACCAAAATGAAATTGATACATACTGCTTATAAAACTAACAAGAATTAATAGTATCAAATAAAATCAATAAATAATTGAGCATTGAGTATAAAGTAATTCATTGTGTGAACTAATTGTACTGTTTCTAAGAAAAGATGGTGCTTTCTTCCAGCAAAAGCCTGAATGTAGCCCAAAAATCTCATAGTTAAGAGAATGAACAAATTTAAAGGAAAGAAGAAGAAAGTTTGGATTGATATGTAAACTCAAGATTTGTCTGCTATGTGAATATCTTGGTAAAGTGATATAAAATCTTCCAGTACTGCTGCAGCTTTGCAGAGATTAGTGCACCTTCAAACCTGAATTTGGGGTTTTACTTGTGACAGTCTTGTTCCTGTTTGAGGCTGGTTAAGAATATCCCTTTGGTAACCAGCCAGTCAAGTATGGTCCCCCCCAGACTTGCCTTTGTGACAGAAGGGACCACAGCGTGAGATGGCAGCTGGCGACTGTGCCTTCTGCAGGACTACCTCAGTGCTGTGCTTCCAGGTTTGCCTTTGCTGGAAGGGCTTATTTGCCCAAGTGCTTTACCACCTCACTGCCTAGTGCCAGCTCAGGGCTGGAAGCAGCAGTGCTGAACCTGGATGGTGCTGTGTGTGAGTTAATAAGCCCTGACAGCTTTAATTGGCCTGTTTGGAAATAAGGCAGCTGCTGTGTACCCTTAGCATAATTTATTTCCAAAGTTGATAATCCACCCAGTATTAATGGAGAGCTGACTATAATTATTTTTTCTGGTTAGACTAGTTACAGAGTAAGTCATATTGCATTGTGTTTTCTTTCTCATATGTTCCATTGTAACTTTAAAGAACCTATTGCATTATACTTCCTTTTTGGCTTCATACCTTATACTTTACAAGAAATTCTGAGCAGTAGTGTGCTAGTCACATGTTTGCTAAGTCAGCTGAGTCTATTTATGCATTTAACAGTGTCTAATACTCCTATTCTTCGTGCTCAGTAACAAAGAAGTCTTTGAATTACAGATGGCTTTTAGAGGTGTAGTGATCTGCCCTAAGTTGTGCAGCTGTCCTGCATAAATAGAGAAGGTATATTAAATGATAGAAGCAATAAATTGCTTGAAATTAGTTCTTTACAAGTGAAAGATTTGAGAAAGACTTACTACTCTCACTACCAGAAACATCCCCCCCCAAAATTTTTATTAGTATCTGAATAAATTACAAGTTAAATTAATAATAGGGCATCTAAAGTACAGCAGAACTCTTGGACACGTAGAGAAGGAGTATCTTGTGATTTTGTGTATGACCCACAAGATAATACCAGGCTGAAATAAAATTCCATTGAAATTATTAATTGCCATGTAATCAAGATCTCATGCTCTTTGTTTTAATGTAAAACACATGGCTTTGTTTATTTCCATTAAACACATTAGTAATACGCCAAAATGTACAGATGTGCTGGCTAGTGGGATGGATCGAATTAAAATCTCTTTGAAGGTGAAGGGCGTAACTGACATCTTTAATTTAATGTAATTTAAGGACAATTAAGATCCCTCACATAACCAAGTACAGCAGCAGCCTGCATCCAGATCCAGAATAAGAACGTGGTTTCAAAAGCTGGAGTCTCTGATGACAATACGGCTGGACGTATTGCCACCACTTCCCCCATGCCTGCCTCTGCCCTAAGGTGCCTGGCCTCTGGTGGTGTTGGCTCGACTCTCTGGGAGCCTGCCCGATGAAGGGCATCTGATTTAACAGTTTGCATTTGCTTTGCAAGGAACAGGAGCAAGCAGAGAATGGGTGGCTTGCCAGTGGAGAGAAGTATTGAAATATTTAAGCTAATATTATTACCTCTTACCTACAATTTTTGCGATACTTGGGCAAATGGTAAGATACAGGCTCTTCTCTCCTTTTAGCTGTGCTTTTTAGAACATATGTTGCTCTCTAACCAAGCCTAGCAGACACTTTCTCTAGTTCAGGTGATGGTCCAATGAAGTTTGGGGGTGTCTGAGGTATAGTGGAAAATCATACTGTGCAATACAAGTAACAGAATAATACAAGTACTTCATCAAGGAAATGTGCATGTATTATCGTTCCGTATGGTTCTGATTAAAATAATAGACATGCAATTCCTGGCATATAATTGTTTTATGAAATGCTAATAAGTAACCTGTTAGGTGTAAAGGTTACCGAAGGTCAGAATATATGTTGCAAATACAGGCTGGATCTGCAGGCAGGACTGTCAGTTTGGTGGCAGAGGGAACACTGACTCAGAGCCCCTCTTCTGTAGTATTTAAAATACAACATTAATATAAATATCAGAAGCAAATGCACTTAATGTTGTCCTGTGTCTAAAGCCAGCTTTTAGCCTAATTTTTTTTTATCATGAGATCACCTGAGCCAACCAGGCCCTGCATTCTGTGTTTGTTTCTGAACAGAATTCAAAAGTTCATGTTGTCTGAACTCTGCTCACTCCTTTTGATTCACCTTCCCTTGGCATCTTTCTCTGTCTGCTTAGGTTACAAATGCTGAACAATAAACTAATAAAGCTTATATGTAGTAGAACATATCCTAAGGCCTGTTAGAAGTCCACAAAAGTCTACTAGCATTCTCGCATTGCTTTTGGCTTTCCTGCTTTGCTGTTTGAGTTGTTTTTGTTCTGCAAACATAGTGTAGCACAAGGGGGTCCTGGTCCATAACTTACTGTAGCCTACAGGGGCCCCAGACAGCTCCCCTGATTGCTTGCCCCTTGAGTGGAGCCTGCCTGTACTGCCCGAGACAAAGGCAGAGCAGGATGCGATGGTGCAACAGGGTGTCATTTTGTGATTTTAGAGAAGCAGCAGAAAACCCAGAGGATGATACAGAAAGCAATAAGGAAACTCTAGGCTGCGCCCAAGCGGGCACTGATATTGCAATGTGTTTGTTTCCTGAAGGGGAGTGACTCCTCCAGGCAGATGGCCAAGGCAGCATCAGGAACACGTGTACACAAGCAAGTGTTGGCATACCAGGAAGATACGCTGCTGTGTTGCTGCCCCGGCAGAAGGTTTGGACACCCCCAATCTAGTTCAACAGGAACCGTCTCACAGAGCTCTGTGTTTCTCATCAGTCAGAATGCTGTGAATGGTCAGATGCTTCCAGCTTTCCTAGAATGGATGTTTACAGTTTTTTTTTCTGTGATGGCCACTTAGAAGTTCTTCTGTTGTCCAAAAACTGGAGTTCATCACCTGGTGTGCAACGAGTCAATCCACACAGAGTGGAGATATTGTTTGATTGCATTTCTTCACAGAGATGGATGCTAGGTGCTAACCCACAAAACTAGCATACCTGGTTACAGTTATGTCACATATTTATACAGTTCAGAATGTTGGTTGTGCCCTCTTTGCCCCATCCCTCTAATTACAATTGTTTAATTCATATCTCTTCTTAATTACAATTGGTCAGTTTTTCTTCTGCTTTAATTTAAAGTCACAGTGTTTTTTCATTTGACTACACATGCTCGGTAAGTGGCGGGTTTTGATTCGAGGGAGGTCTCAGGTATCTGGAGGTGTGGTTTTCACATTATAATAAGGTTCCAATATTTGTAGTAACAGAAGGCTCCCATGCTTCGGGACATGTCACACCCCAAGGACAGTAGTAAATGGTCCCAAACTGCTCCCATTGTCTCCAAGGCCAGGCCCATCCAGCACCATCTCACTCTTTACATAACTTCCTTATTGCCAGATAACACTCCTGCTGTCTGGAGAAAGCCAAATGCTGGAATCCCTTTTGTATCATATGACTGGACCTACTGCTGCAAATGCAGGGCTCGCCAGAAAGCCAGAACTGCGCAGCGTGTGCTTGGAAAAGCTCCATCCAGCGTTGCTGCTGGTGGCAGGATCAGTTGCCCTGGCACGCTGATGGCTTGCTTTTGTGGGGGCCAGTCAGGAGTACAAGGAGAGCAGAATTGAATGATTATAGTAGAGGTTGCAAGCCACATATTGTCATTACCTTTCATAGTGTTGTAGCTCTCAGAGCGTCTTGTCAGACATGCGCTGGTCTTATATCATGCCCGTAGGAAGACCAGCAGCAGGGCCAGACTGCCTCTGTTAGCAAAATAATTCTTGCTGTTGGCAAACCTCTCTCAGTTCTTTTCCCAGGGTAAAGGCCACTGTGAGCAAAGTGCAAGCAAGATGAATTATCTGACCAGGCCAAGCACCTCACATCAACTTGTGCAGAATTTGCCTTGCAGCTGAGAAGCTGCCCTGCCCTTTTGCTTTCCATCCTGAGGTTTGCAATGCAGGCAGGTGTTTTGTAACCCCTGTAATGATTCTGTGTGATACCTATGCACTTAACTACCTAGCTCTAGCCATGCAAACACAGAATCTTGTGTTTAGCCTGTCAAATTCCTGGAGATTAATCAGGCATATAAACGTTGGCCGGATCAGTAAATAGTTTTCCAGTTATTTCAAATTCATTTGTGGTAACGCATTGCTTTTCTTTGTTTTTCTTTCACTTTTTAGAAACAGAACATTTAGTTCAAGGGTCACATACAATCATTGTCTTTAAATACTCTGTAAACATAAGTGGTGACAAGATCCTAAGTCAGCAAGCTCTGTCTTTGTGAAAACCCTGAAGCGTGCAGACAACATGTCCAGCAGGCAGAGTCAGTAGGAGCTAATAATGTACATGAGTTTTTCTTAGAGGGCACCAATGGTTCCTAATTAGTTTTCCCCCCTCTCAAATCAGACCTGTATGAAATAGCAAAAAGAAAAAAGCCCCAAGCAGAACAGCAATGCATATCCGTGACTGTGAGAATGTGAGTAATAATGCAATGAAAAATGTTCTCATCAGCAACCTAATTGCTTTGAAAGAAATCTATGACAAAATAAAAGTCTGCAGTTTTTCAGCACTCGCCTGAACAGAACTGCTTGTGCATACAGTACTTCAGAGGTCTTGTTGCATTTGGTTTATGCTGTGTTGTAGTGTTGCCAAATGGAGCAGTATTTAGTACTTTGAAAACTGAACTGAGACAGAGCAGCTTGGTTTCAAAGAAGCACTCTGCTTATTATTGAGTCCAGATCTCTTCTTGTTTACACTGTTGTACATTTGGATCAGTGCTGCCGGCACGTGTGGTTTCACCGTGTCGCAGCCTTCTAGGGCAGGTTTGCTGTGAGGGAATACCTGGGCTGTCCTCTTCCTGTCAGTGCTTCCCCAAGTGGCATGTGCTTCTTGTTACGAGGTGAGAGAGATTTTGGGTTTGCTGGAGAAGGACTAGTCCTTGCCATCGTGGAGGAAAGAGTAAATGCAAGTCCTCAAAACCTAAACATTCACTAATCAGAAATCAAAGAAATAAATCTTGACAGCAATTATTTGAAGCTAAATCTAAATTTTTATGCAATCCCATGCATTCTAAGAGCCCCCAGTAATGATTTTTGGACACATTTACAGAACAAATACCAGTAAACAAAGTGCTAGTGTTTTGTGAGTAATTCCAGGGATGTATTGAGGAACAGCTAGTCTTGGGTTTTGATGTGTTGCCTTGGTTATGTTCAACCTGGAATGAATGAAAGTAGATGAAGTATTTAATGCAGAGATTCCCAAACTCCAACTGTTTCTGTGTCTCTCTCTAGTCTTTCCTTCTACTTGTCAATTTGGGAGCCAACTCTGTGTTGGAACAAGGACAAATTGCTTCATCTTTATTAATATAAGTGAGATGAGATTGTCACCTTTATTTAGGTGCTAAAAGGACGTCTCCTATGAGAACATCATGTAACCACACATACTGATTGCTTACAGTTTATTTTGTTCCACGTGTACAAATACTCTGTTCTTACAAATATTTTGTATTTCATATACAAAAGCCTTCTCTAAGCACTTAAAAATTACTAGTATTTTATCTGTCAAAGATCATGTTCTCATTAAAATTCAGTGTTAAAAAGATACTTTTGTTCTGTCAGTCAATGCAAAATAATATAATTAGCATATGTGGGTGTCTTTTTTGAATAAGCTAACATACACTGCTTCCATGTTGTTAATTGTATGAACAACTTCTGTTTACCATATGCCTAATACGACAGAAGTTCAATTCATCAAAATGATTAGCATCCTCTTGCATTAAATTCATATTTAAAGAGGCGCTGTTTTGATGGATATAGTTTTCTCTTTTTTAACCTGGCTAGTATTTGCTGAAGCAGAATTCCAGTTTTTCAATAAAATGGCACATAGAAGTTAGGAAAGTCCCACCCAGTGGGACTGTAAAAATATTGGCAAATTTTAGCCTACCTAAGTTTTCAAAAGGTAAGGTATTAATTAAGCAGAGGTGGATAAATAAGCAGATGTGATAAAGACATATTTTGTCATGAGGATGTATCTCCTGTTTCTACAAGCTGCAAGTACACTGCATGCAAAAACAAGTCAGTGACTGTGCTATTTGGCTTCATTACCAATATAAGGCAAAAGCAATTACTATGTGTAGAAAACTGTAATGGAAATCTATATTAACAATAGAGGAGGAATTTACATCTGAAAAAGTGCATGAAAATGAAAATAAAATAGGAATACCATCTTCCCATGATACTGAGCAAATAAGAGCCTTGTGTGCAGAAGGGCCTCTCTTGAAATGAAGGTGTGGGACTCCATCAGGTAGACCAGCATATTTGTGCAAAGTACCGTCTCCTGAGAGGCACGCCTTTTCTTGTACTCGGTTTTGAGGCAGGGAGAGTTTTCTCTCAGGGATCTAGATCAGGTCATCTAACACTACCTGAGTACTAGTTTGTGCTTATCAAATGGTGCAAGTGTGTGTTAAGTGTGAATCAGCGGGATTAAGCGTATGCCTGATGTGGAGCATATGCTTGCTGAAGAGATTAAATAAAATTGTGTGGTACCGTTCCTCTGAGTCATTTTCTGACTCTGCCAACTCTGCAGCCTTGCCAAGGAGGGATCAGCAAATTCAGTCGGTGCTCCTTTCCGGGGGATCACAAAAGACTGGCCTTCCTCATAATCCACCAAATGGGGCAACACAGTGTGACACTGATGTGAACATACTAGTTTTGAATTATGACTTTTCTTCCCCATGAATTTACCTTTGAAAGTTTTACTCCTGAACTCTATTTCTATCTTGTGAATCAGCCAAGCATCATATGCCCTGGACTGTTAGCTTTTAAAAACAAAGTACATTTCATGACTATGCACAATAATCACATTCAGAAAGAACTACTGAAAAATTCATTACTATTTATTCTGTCAGAGGCTGGGGCAGGGGATTTTTAGTAAAGCTGGCATATCCACTAATAGAATATTCACATTTCTTTGGCAGTTATTTGCCCTCTACTTAGTGGTATGCTTGCATTTCTCCCTAGCTGACCACTGGTTTCCTTGTTCATTTCTTGGCAGGTGTTTTAGGGGATGCTGCAGTTTCATGGATGTCATTGATTTTGTCCCAATCCATGTTTGATTTGGCCCAATTATGAGAATTTTATTTGTGACTTCCATGAAAGAAGGAACAAATAGATGAATGAAAATCTTCTTGCCTCAGGATAGAAAAACCCTTTGGTCTTGGCAAATACTCTTTTTTCTTTAAACTGAGGAGTTTAAAAGGTTGTTTTTTTTTAAGTCAGCTTCCGTGGACTGTTACAAACTAACACATTTTACTGTGTTTTGTTTTGTTTTGTTTTTTAATAGAAGGAGTCATTTTGTTTTAAAAGAAACACTCAAGTAAAAATTTCCACTATCACTGCAAGGAGAAAGACAGATTGTTTTTCCTCTTAAATTCTTGCAGTTTTATTCTGTTCTTCGCTGTGTCGCCATGATAAATAATGCCACGTGAATGATTTAAGGCTAGCTGGTTGCTGGCCCATCTGTGGGCTGCTCACTTCAGCAGTGGGCTCCAGGTGAGGCAAGAACAGCTCAGGGCTCAGAGGAGTGTGGAGTTGGTGCTGGGAAGCTCCCACAGCAAGCGTAGAGCTCCCAGGCAGCCAGAGGAAGGAAGAGAGGTGGATGGTATAGGAAGCTCTTTATCCACATTTCTCATTGCTAACTGGGAGTGCAAGGGGGACACAGTGCATAGATTGCAATAAGTCTATGATGGGCAAAGCACTTTGGCTGCTCACTCCATGAAGGGTCGTTGCACTGCTTCTTGTATAAGCTTGGTGTTACTAGTGGAATTCAGTCTGTAGAATGGGGTTTTTAAAATATTTCACAGAAAATCAAAATATTTTACCTACTGATGCAGCTGCCAGGAGATGACAGCTTACCATCACTGCTGCTAACTAAGAATAGGATGGGGGATATAGCATATTGATCCTTTGATTCTTTGGTGTTTATTCTACTACGAAAAACAAAAATCATGAATGGCGTGAAAAGGGGGATTAATTCTTTGTTGTTTGTCGTGATACAAGGAACAAACTGTCAACAGATGAAGGGGGCAGGAGCCAGGCTCAAAGCAAACAAAAGCAGGTTTTTCAAATCACATGTGACTGAGAAGTGGAACACAATGCTTTGGGTGCAGAGGGCTTACAATGAGTTCAAGGGTGGGCAGGACAGATCATAGAAGAGAAATGTGTTACAAGTTGCTACATGTATAGCAACCATGTCTGTCTCAGGCAGATTATGAACTGCAAGTGCTGAAAGATGGGAGAGTTTGCTGGGGATGTATCGTATCAGTTTCCTTTGTTCTTTCAGTCAGGATCCCGAGCAAGGTGGATCTTTGCTTTGACCTGGTACAGCTCTTTTTATGTTCTTGTTAGGCACATCCTTTTTTAAAATAGTAATGCTATCCCACTGCTTCTCTGTTATCTCACCCATCAGCTACATGTCTTTCTAACTGCCATTAAAGGTGGAAATTCATAATATATCCAGGTGGTACCTTGCACAGTTGTCATCAGACTGCTGTGATCAAGTGCTATTTCAAGCATTACTAAGAAATACTATAGAAACATGGGGGATTGTAGGTTTTTTTCTTTTTGCTGGCCTGTGGGTTTTGTTATAATTGTCATTTGGCTTCTGTTCCCTAAATAGAATTTGTTAACACTTTTCGTTAAGAATACAATGGCTTTCCGAAAATATTCACAGCAATGCAGAGATCTTCTCTGTATATAAAGTTCTGAAGCATTTCCCACTGCCATGTAGTGGGCACCTTCGACGGTTGTGCAGTCACAATAACTTTTACTAACAAGATCTGTTGTTTTCCTCTCTTTGCATCAGTAATTGGATATCTTGATACATTTGGCTTTGTTTACTGACATGTAAAAGCAAACAACTGCCAGTTGACCTAAGACTGCTTTTGTCTGTGGTAGACTGGATCTTGGACTAATGATTTTTTTCAAGCAGAATCATCCTTGCAAGTTTACTGGGAAATTGGGGTGTAACTGGCTGACCTTTGGTGGCTAAGTGATCCCAGCTACCATCTGTGCAGCACCATGGTATTTGACCATCAGTGAAAACTACTAGCCCAGGTTGCTAGCTATAAAACAACAGTGCTGTAGCAAGACTGTGAAACTGTCCAAGGGGAAACATAATACATGGTAGCCTGAAAACACTGGCATTTGAACTTGAGAACACTGGAACTCAGAATCCACCATGAACAAGGTGGTTGTGTTGTTTAACTCTAGCAGCAGGTTTGTAGTGCGACTCTTGAAGTGAGAAAGTTTTGTCTAAATTGAATTCCTGTTGTAAATTCTATTAGGAAAAAATTAATCTCATTATGCTAACTACTGATGAAGAACTGACTTTTTTTTTTCCAGTATGTTTGTGGTTTTGAGAAGACATTCTTCAAAAGAAAATGACCCAGAAGATACTAATTAGCACTGTATTTTTTCTATACTTGTGTGAGCTGAGATACAACCCTTTGGAAGGAAGTGTTTTGTTAGAAAAAAAAATAGTGGGTGAATAAGGTTTCTATATGGATGCCTAGATAAAAAAAATAATGTGGGAAAGTGAACATTCCTGTGCAAATAAGGGCTGTTTCCTAATACTCAGAGGTAACTATGGGATTTAAAAATCCTTCTCCACAGACCTGCATACCAGCCTGACAGACAGATTGTTTGGATTTCAAACACTCAGACTAGCAAAACTGTCCAAAAAGAGAAAATCACTGGAATTTCAGATTTTGATAATCCCATTAACCAACCTGTTAATTTTAGGTTGATTTAGGGAAAGAATAACAAAATCATTTCTCACTACACCTTCTGAAATACTTACAGAAGCTCACATCCCTACACCTCCGAGTCTTCCTCAGAGAAGATGGAGTATGCAGGGTGTGTGATGGCAGACACCGAGTTTGGTGATGCAGGGAACACATAGCTCCATTCTTTTAATGTAAAGTGATCATTTAATTAGCTTGCTTGTATGACTATATTTTGCTGTCAGTTATTTTCAGTAATAAAGTGAAATGCTCAGTTTGTGTAAAAGACAGGTAAAGTTGAAACTAAAGCATGTCTTCTCATTTGAAATAGGAGGCACTTACAATGCAGCTGCCAAGAGAAAATTTTGCCTTGAGACCCTTCTTGTAAAAGGTTCAGGTGGGGCTGACTCATTGCAATCCCAGGCAGTATGTAGAGGAATATATTGCATTCCCTTTGTCCTAAGTTCACTGGAGCCTCTACTAGCTCCAGCTTCGGATGGGTATGCTGTAAGTTTCTTGCCTTTTTGAACACAGTGCAAGTCCTTCGTTTGTGTGCACAGGGCACTCAGCTTGTGTACGATACACTAAACTTGTAAGGGGAGCAAGAGTGCTTAGAAGGAAGTTACAGCATCCTCCTGTCATCCATAATACTACTGCAGATTTCTGAACCCAGTCTCTTATCTTCTCCTTGTGGCCAGAGCAATGGTTTGGTGTGAAGGTCATCTCCAGGGGTCTTTTACCACCCAGCCACTTCTTCTAATAAGTGAGGAGATGGCTCAGTTTCTGTGCTCAACACAACTGCTTCCTCCCGGGTAAATTTTAGGTTAAAACCATGTTCATAGATTATTCTAGAGTGTGGCAAGTGCATGGTCAGTGTGAGTTGCTGAGATTGTTTGTTTGGTTTTGTATTAGACAACCATATGGGATCTTAAGCAACAAGCAGCCTTGCTTTCCTAGGACCCTTTCTTCCATCTTAACTCTGCCATTAAAAATTCACTTTGGGCTGATGCTTGGCACTTGAAAGCTCAGCCTGAGGATTTCTTTTTCTATATGCGATTTTCAGAAAATTGCTCATCAAAGAGATGTGGCTGTGAACCTTTGTGGGATTTTTTTTCTGAAGCAAAATGCAAAATGCGGTTGCGCTGAATGTGTGCTTGTGGGCTGCTGGTGATGAAGGAAGTGTGTAGCCATGTGTATGTGCCCATTAGCCCTGCCTTATTAAATCTGGAAGTGATTGTTCAGGCTTGGGCATTTTGTCAGGAAGGTATAGGCAAAGACCCTAAAAATACTGACTTTCTGCAATTATCATGAAAATAGGTGGCCAGCCAGAGGAGGCAGATCTATAGAAATGCCCACCCTGGTTAGACTTCAGTGAGTCCATGCAAATGAGGGTCCCCAGGGCATAAATCCACAGGAGACTGGACGTTATTGACTCTGCTGCTTATGAAGCTGCTTGTTTTTAATACGTGCTTTTTGGGAAGTCTGTAAGAGAACTGTGATGCCTTTCTGCTCTTTTAATAGACTGAAAGATCAGGCAAGAGCATGTTATATCTGGTCCTTTTGTAGTAAAGACAGCTATCAGTTATGTGCATATGCGATGCTTGTACTGGTGTTTATATGACACTCTTCAAATGTTTTTCAGAGCCCTTAAACAGATTTTTTTGTAGCAGCAAAATTTATCTAGCTGGAGTATTTGCGGTTGTATCCATTGGGTTTCAGCTCCCTGGTCATTTGAGAGGATGGAGCAAGAGTAAGCCATCAAGGTTTGGAAGTATTTTACTTCTCTGTGTGACAGAAAGGTTCGGGTTAACAGAAAATAAGCCAAATGTCAAATTCTTTTTTGGGGAATGATGCAAATTTTGAATAAAAAAAAGATTGCTGCAGATTTTGTAAACTTGTCTTCCTCGTTTCTCTGTGCTGTTGATATTAACTGGGAAAAGCAAATCCATAGCTCTTATCAATTGAGCAGGTCTTCAGTTTCACCATCACGTTTCTACAAGAACAGAAATACTGAAAGCAACCAATAAATGTTTGCTTAAAATGGCCAACTGGATCTTATTGATAGCAGATGTAGGGTTTCGCAGCCTGGACCTGTGGCTACAGGGGTTACCCCACGGGGAATGAGGGGTGGGTGTCTCTCAGCTGCCGCGAAATTCGTGAGGCAAAGGGCACCTCCGCTGCCCGGGGAAGCTCCGACCTCGCTGCCGTCGTGTGGGGGCCGTTGGGGGTCCTGCAGGTTCGTGCCGGTGTTGAGCCTTGTCTCCAGCTGAACAGCTCCAGCCCGGGGGGAGCGGGGGAAAGCCCGGGGCGACGGGAGGCGGATTTCCTCGGGGAGGGCCGACGGCTGCAGCGAGGGGCCGGGGCTGGTGCCGGGCGGCGGCGCTCGGGGCTGGCGGTTTCCCAGGCGATGGGTGGGGAGAGGAGGAAAGGAGGAGGAGGAGGAAGAAGAGGAGGAGGAGGGGTCCCCGCGGCTTTATCTCCCACCCGGCTCCGCCTGCCGCCGGCTGCCTCCCGTCGCCACTCCGCATCGCTCCGCACCGCTCCGCTCCGCACGGCCGGGCACGGCAGCGCCCATGGGCTGCGGGAACTCTACGGCCGGCGGCGCGGGCGGGCGAGGTAGGGCGGCGGCGGGGCTGCGGGGCGGGTGGGTGCGCGGCGGGGTGAGCATCCCCACGGGACCGTCGCCGAGGAGCTGCGGGTCGGGGGGAGGTGGCGGAGAACGCCCGGGGGATGCCNCGGGGCGGGTGGGTGCGCGGCGGGGTGAGCATCTCCGCGGGACCGTCGCCGAGGGTAGGGGGGAGGTGGCGGAGAACGCCCGGGGGATGCCCGTCCGAACGGAGGGAGTCCCCGCCCTCGCTCCTGCAGGAGCATCTTCCTTTCCCGAGGGTGATCCGCTTGCTCTGGGGAGAGAGCGGGATGTGGCTGGCCGGTGGGTACCGGAGGGTTTCTGGTCCCCGAGTTGTCGTTACTGTCGCCGCCTCTCCCAGGAGCTGTCCGAGGCACGGCGAGCCCGGGCAGGAACGGTACGTGAGGATCCCGCCGGGGGTATAAGCGCCATCCTCTTTGCTTCCCTATAAGGCCACGAATGCCACTTCTGAAATGAATTTGTGGCACTTCTTCTCCTCTGCTTGCCGGAGAAGTTGGAAGATATTCCAAGGTTGAGGTTTCTTGCATGTTGATGTGTACCACCGGCTGGTGCGGCCAGCTGGCTCCCTTATTTGTTCATTGTTATTTTCAAAAGAGATAAGATCTGGGAAGATGGTGCTGTTGTGCTCTTCCTCCCCCCAGCCCCTGCAAAAAAATGAAAGTATATGGAAACTGATAAGTGGACTTTCATCATGTAATTATAAATACAAGCATTTCTCAATCATTTTTCGTCATACCTGCACTTGGCAAACATTGCCATCTGTTGCAGTACCTGTATTAAGTCTTTCAGATACATTTGCTAGCTTCATAACCTCTTGGAAATGCACAGCAAAATAGCTGTCAGACCTGTTGGAACCACTGGGTCTCCACCTCTCACCATTTTGAGTTATTTTATCCAGAGCTTTAGTAGTGCTGCGAGTGGTTCTACTCCCGATCTGAAGAAGTGGGCATGTCTTTTTAGTGTGAATGATGGTGCTTCCTTCAAGTTGTATGTCCGTGTGTATATTTGTGTGGTATGTTGCTGGTTTTCTCACTAAACTCTGCACTTTGCACTCATAGGGGAAGGGGAGACTTTTCTGCCATTATTGTTTACTTGATTTCTATTAAATGATTATGAATTAGGTTTTAGGTATCATGTGTATCTATCAGAGGCCTGTCTCATCCATAAAGAATGCACTGTATGAATTTGCTTGAACTTACAGCACTCGTATTAGAGCTGTCCTGTCTGCACACATTATTTTTCTCCCATTAGTTGATTCCTGCATTGCTGTGACTGGAGGTTGTTTCAGTGTATGACCAGTGGAGCTTTAAAACTGCTGGGGTGATGCTTATTCACTTCCCATTTTGGTCTGCTGGGTAAAAGCACCAGACCAAGTATCAGAGAAGTTGAGAGGAAAATTTTGAGTTATTAGTCCCTTTGTGGTAGCTTCTTGTGTAATGTTGATCTGGCCACCCTGTGGAGCTTGTACCAGGACACAGATGGGTAAATGTCAAATAGACTAACTCTGTCAGCGGTAGTGTTTAGTGAATTATGTTGAACTAATTGTTTGTTGGTTTAAATGTGTCCACGGTTGCGTTAAAGGCAGCTATTTTCAACAGGTTTGGGCTTGTAGTTTCATAGAATATTTTTACTGAAGGTACAGCCACGTCAGTAGTTTAACCTACCCTGTACCGTTACTCATAATGCATTTGAACTTGAATTTTGTGTCAGCCTTTTGCATACTCTTTGGAAACAGTCCACAGATCTCCAATGGCTTAGCACAGGTAAAAAAACAATGCCATGTAAAGCACATAATTAGTATAATTGAGTTATTACTGTTGTTCTGACAGACCTTTCCAAAGAAAATATAGCTCTGAAAGGTCCAGTTCTCTTCTCACTTTCACCACAGTCAGTCAGGAATAACTCTGTGCAGTCTATGGTGTTACAATAACCAACAACTGGTAATAAAAGTAAGAAGTCAGATGTCTACTGTTTACTTTTTCCATTTAGCACTCTTTACAAAGTGTTTCTAATAAAATTATTTTGTGTGGGGGAAGGTGGAGAAGTACCAAAAATAATCAGAATTCTAAAGCTCTTAAAGAAATTGTAACTCAGTATTTTCCCAAAAGATGTGAATACTGTGTAAATACAAATTAATTTTGGTGTTTGCACAGCGTGACTACATCTTTAGTGCTAAAGTTATGACTATGCTACAGTAAGTAATGTCAAAGCTTGAGGTACATAACATATAATTAACCTGTAACACTCTCTGTCATGTTATATGACTAAGGATAATATTGTAGCATCCTTCACAGAATACATTAGATGTGTTATGCTAGTCCCCATTTTCTTAGTCTGGTTAAATTTCTATTGTAGCCTAACTCAATTTTTCCTAAGCAGACGTATATGTAATGATAGTTCAGCTAATGATATTATCTTCTGTTGCATGGCTAGAATGACATCAGAGGAGCTATCAGCCCTATGGTCTGTGAGATCTAAACTAATAGACATGATCTAGAATAACATTTCTGTCTGTGGTGCAGTACTCCAGAACAGCAATATAACTCACAGAGTTTAAATATTCCTTCCAGGGCATCAGACATTGGCAAAAGGCTCCTCAGCTGAGAAACGGCAATTTCTGTTATCCAAGTAAACTGATGCGTGCACATCCTTCTTAAATCACCCAGCTATTTTAGATATTAACTATGGATTATATTTATTTTTTAAATTTCCCATTACCCATATTGTTTTATTAACAAATTGCTGTTTTCCTGATGTTTTGTTATATCACTTTACATATCCTTCTTTCATGTTATTTCCTGGTGTTTTAGAAGCTACAAGATGGTTCTCTTTTTTTGTCTTTAATTTTGCCTTTAAATATTAGTTTACTTTTTCTTCTGAGTAAAGGCATTTCCCTTCATTCGAGTGTTACTTCACTAACAATTTTTAACTGCCTCCTCCTTTCTATATCAATTGTAGTAGCAATGACAGCACCTTAAATTATGGTACTTAGTGGAGGCTGGCAGTCTAGCCTTAATTTAAATTAATTTAAATATACAGAAAAGCTGTTAGTCTGTGGAGAGCTTCAAATAGAGCCAAATTATGATGAAGGAGAACTTTCACACCAAGTTTACACAGATTTATTAACTTCAAGTTTGGTGGAATGCCCAGGAAACCATGCTGCCATTTTATTTAAAATACAACTAATTTTTAAAATTAATGTGTGATCAGGTCAAGTCTATGTACAAAGCTGCCACCTGATGAGTTGAAGAAGTAATCAATTTAAAGTTAATTGATATCATTCTGTCTTTGGTTACACTGAAGTATAAATAGAATAACCTCACTGATGTTAGGATTTGGTTCTATATTGCTGTCTTTTGGACCAAATCAGAAAGGAGCCTACAGCAGAAGACTCATTCATAATCTTAACTGTTGCATGCATATATGCATAATTTTTAGGTTTTATTTGCTTTTTGCAACAATTTGAAGTATTTACAAGAAAATATTGTGGGAAATTGTTCATTAAAAATTAATGGAAAAAATGTTTCATAATTTGCTCTCAAGACAGATACTGGCATTTTTTGTGTCTGTGTTTTTATTCATGTAAGTGGTTGCCTCTCATCCTTTTTATGTTTTTCTGAAGTTCTGAAGTTATGTTTGTCTGCCATGTTCAACTCATGATGTATTTCTCAGCACAGAGGAATATCCTCTGTGACTATCAATTTCTTTTAGCCATCTTTTGTGTTTGTCCCACATTTACTGAAATCCTCCAGAGTCGCCAGTAACAAGCTGCTGTTGTTTTGAAAGTGCAAAACCTCCTCTCACCAAATGGAAGATGCTTTGGGATACCTTACTGTCCTTCTCCATTTGTGACTATTTTAACACTATGGGGGTTTTTTGAGGATCACAGGTACACTACTCTAGACAAAATGTTTTTTCTTCTGTCATCGCTTGGTCTCACAGTGACGTATGGCTGAATGGGCCTAGTTCATTCCACAGGCTGTACTCCTCCTCCTGCAGCTCTAAAATGACAAAATGCAGCCATGGTCCTACGGTGTAGATGGTGTAAGCAGAGAGGTCATTCAGGACAACTCAGTACTGCCTGTTTTTTTGTGGCTGCAGCTTCCTGGCTACCCCTCAGTCTGTTGCTGAGGTTAGGCAGGTTTAGGAAAACCAAGCCAACATGAGCCTACCAAGACAAGGTTTGTAGTGTCAAGTGCTGCCTTTTTTTAGGCCAAGGTGATATAGTGAGAAAAAATGGACAAGCTTTCAAATATGTGAGGCTTTTCTCAAGTTGTATATCTAAAACATCATGGCTACGAGAGCACTACACCTTCCTGCTGTGGAAGTGCCACGCATTGTTTGTGAATTGGTAGTAAACAAGATTCTTTGGCTGAATTTCTGGCAGAAGGAACTTAGAATCATAGAATAGTTGAAGTTGGAAGGGACCATGAAGGTCATCTAGTCCAACTCCCCAGCAGCAAGCAGGGACACCCTCCAGTAGATCAGGTTGCCCAGAGCCCCATCCAACCTGACCTTGAATGTTTCTAGGGACAGGGCATCTACCACCTCCCTGGGCAACCTGTTCCAGTGTTTCACCACCCTAAGTGTAAAATATTTCTTCCTTATATCTAATCTAAACCTCTCCTCTTTTACTTTAAAACCATTACACTGTGTCCTATTGCTCCAGGTCCTGTTAAAAAGTTTATCCCCATCTTTCTTATAAGCCCTTTTAGGTACTGAAAGACCACAATCAGGTCTTGAGTAGCTATAAAATAATGTGTTGCTCACTAAGCATGCAAGAGTTAGAGAAATATGTCAGTGAAGTAAAAGGTTGAGGGTGAATAGATTGAACTTTGGAAACAAACACATCTGTGCAAACTGAGATGTTATTGGGTTCATTGTGAAATAAAATCTGTGTATAAGGAGTGTTCAGGCTCCCTAATGAAGAAAATCTTATGAGTTTTTCCACCACTTCCCTGGCAGCCTGTTCCAATGCCTGATCACTCTTTCAGTGAATAAATTTTTCCTAATATCTAACCTAAACCTTCCCTGGTGCAACTTGAGGCCATTTCCTCTTGTCCTGTCACTTGTTACTTTAGAGAAGAGGCCAGCACCCACCTCACTACACCCTCCTTTCAGGTAGTTGTAGAGAGTGATAAGNACTTGATGATCCTTGAGGTCTTTTCCAACCGTAATGATTCTATTATAATTATGGGCCACCCAACTGGAGTGATGTTCATTCACAAGCTCAGAACTCTTCTGGGTAGAAAACTGCTTTGTCAACTGGGAATACTCTCAGATCTATATTCAGGTACTTTAGTAGTACTCAATTGAATTTGGACCAAACTCGTGTTTGACTTTTGCTAGTGAAAATGAGAAATAACACCACTGGAATCAATGGAATCCCATTGGTGGAAGTCAGGATAACGTGTTCCTTTGTGTTTATAAAAACAATAGAAAACAAACTGTTTGTTTATGTATTTTATTTATTTATTATAAATAGTAAAAATTATCTCTTAAAAAGTGAATTTGTTTTTGTTGTACTTAGTTCACAGTGTTTTTGTGCGAGGTGCATTTCAAAGTGCTGCAGTGATTTTCAGCAGTGCTATCCTCTCTAATAGTTAAGGGAAACAAGTGCTGCCAGGTGTGAATGCTAGTGGCACATCTCAAACACAGGTTCATAGCTATGTAGCTCTGCACAAAGTCCAGGTTGATGGGTCTGAGAGGCAGCTCCTGTCCCCAGAGTGCGAATGTATGTGTACTGTAATGCATTGAAGATGGGTATGGCATTGAACACAGTCATGGCATTGAAGCATGGCTGGTGATTGACTGGAACTTGAGCATCTCCAGTGGGACACGTAGCACTACTGTAGGCACACAGTTCTTCTCACCCAGCTAAGTGGGTTCCATTTGCATATTAAACACCTTCTACTTTTGGTATATTTCCTGCAAGGAAGGCATTAGTTTTTCAAATCAAGATCCAAAGCACTGAGACCTCAGCTGAGACTTGGAGAAGGCTCAGCAAAGGCATCACAAAGGACTATGAACCTTTTTCAAGAAATTTAGTTTGTTTGCAGTGAGTTGAGGTTGAGAAAGTTAGAAAGTCGTGGCTCTGGTGCAGAACAGGCACAGCACAGGAATATTTTCTTCTGGGAAAAAAAAGTCCTGCTAGCTCCACCAATGGAGGTAGGCTTTTCAAAATGTTTGTTGTCTGAGGTGTTTTCTTCTGGGAGGCTTTGTCTAGATGTGCGAGGTGGTGTCCTGAAGGTCCGTAGCTGAGCTGACTCTGGATGAACTAGCCTGGGTAGCAGAAAATGTCTCCCAACAGCAGCTGATATTGAGCTTGCATGCAGTGCTGCAATGCCAACCGTTCATCTGGACACAATTAATTTGGAGAGTTTATATGTAATATTATGTAGACATGCCTATAGAGTCTCAGAAAGCTGCCTGATAGCACAAAGTTTTAAAGTGAGGACCTGAGCTTTTGTACATAGAGGTACTCCCCCCAGCTTAATTAAGAGTTTCTACTGATACATATAGCTGTACTGAGATTTTGCAGACTCTGGAAGCAATACTAACAAAAGAAATGTGTACAGTTTTATACAAGTCTAGTCTACATTGTTGCTGGGAAAAGGAGAGATAGTCAGGTTGTAGGAATTGGGACTGATATTATGTTCAAGAGTTAGCTGTAGAGTGAGATGTTTCCTGCCATCTGAGCCATCCATTCAGGTAGATGGTGCTGGAAAGCCTTTCACGACTGTTTCTTCCTCTCTGTCTTTCAAATAAGGATGCATATTCTCACACATCAGAGTGAGACAAAAGATGCTTGCTATTTATGGATATTTTTCATCAGCAAAAAATAAAGTTTTTCAATAAATGAAGTGCCATGTCTGAAAAAAACCCAATCTACCTTTGAACCCATAAAATCTTTTGTATTGACAACTGTAGTTTCTTCAGAGTGAACTCAGATAGCCTCTTCCAGCTAAGTACTGAGAGGAAGAGGAAAAGGAGAAGTGAAAGGTTTTCTAATGTCTACTCTAGCCTGTGTAATTACTAGAAGGGATCATTTGCTGGTTACTCAGATGAATGATATACCAGTGATAACAACATGGTATTAATAACTTGGGAGGAACAGGAAACAGTTTGTACTTGAGTGAATGTTCCTCTCCCAGCAAGAAGCATGGTAGTCACCAAAAAAAAAAAAAAAAATCAATCACTGAGATCAGACAGTCAGGTGGTAGCTTTTGTCTTTTTGCCTTTTTGTTAAATAGCAAGATGAATTAAGGGGTGGTTGATCTCTTTAGATGTCTGGGACTTTGGATGGATTGTGTCCCAATGTTTATATTAGTTCTATCTAGTTGTTTTATAAAACTTTGTTAATCTGGCGGGAAGAATGGAGCAGCATTTTACACACGTATGGCCAAGTCTACAACTGAATCAAGTGGCATGTGCGCAAAATAAACAGGCATTCAGCAGTGGCTGCTTGGTTAGTTGTGGCGATTTTGTAGCACACACAGCCACCAGAAGGCTGTGCAATGTGAAGCATCTAAAATTCAGAAAGATTAATTTTATCTTAAGTTGCTCTCATCCTGAAAGACGGCAGCTGGGCATAGGTCCACAGCAGCGTCATTTTCACCTGCCAAGAATCTGACCCAGATCTAAGTGTGATAAACATAAGGGATAATATAGATAATCATTGAGGATAAACTAGACAATAATAACAAACCTGTTCTCTGACAATAGAAAATTCCTGTTGCTGTTTCTGCATTGTTTAGGACAAAAAACCCAGAAAAATGCTTACTGTACTATTGGGTGGTTTAGAGGATTACGCCATTATCTTGTAAACATGCACTTTTTCTTTTCATTCTAGGTGCCACAGGGACTACTAAAGATGTGTAAGTACTTACTCTACTCTTTCAAATACGTAACCCTGGACTTATCTTCAGTCCTACTAGCCTTACACTAGATTTAGTCATACATGATTCATCTGACTCTGAACATACAATCAACATCACCGGATGTTTATTGTCTTTAGTGACAGCTTCCATCCACACAAAACAACTTCATGTCTTGTTTACTTCCTTTCCTTGTTATTTCTCTAACTGAAATGTCTTTTCTCTGTTTATGTTGAGAGAGTTGTCTCTGAGAGGTGCTCTGTTACTTCAGACTACTCTTCCCTGTCACATGCCAGTATCCTTTTTCCAAAGGCCATGTCATTGTATGAAGTGACCACATAAATTTCCACCAAGCCCTGTGAGAAGTTTAAAGAGCCACTGAGGCAAATTTCCTCTCTTTGCAGGAGACGGAGTAACCCATCCAGACTTCCTTTTTAAAGTACCCACCTTCTCTAGATGTTCTCCACATTGAAGATAGTATCTATTGGTGCCTCTTTCTCTCCCTTATCTTTGACACTGAGTAGCAGAGGGCAGCCCTACCCATCCTGTTTTTCTCTAAATGCAAAAGGTCTGAGCCTCTATTGTCCTGTTGCCTCTTGACCACTTCTGGTTTTCAGAAAAGCAGAAGCAAAGATCAGCCTTTCTCAGCCCATTTTTCATTTGCTGATGCAAAAATGTGCAGGAACAGCTTTATTCAACCATAAATTTATTTTCCCATCAAAGGCAACATTAAATAAGTCCTCCTGAGGTCTTGCTTTCTTCTATTTCATTTAGTTGGTATTTGCCACTAGAGTTTGAGACTGAGGGACCTGGGAAAGATTTTAATGTTATGCAATAGGAACACTGTTCAGTTTTATTTACTTCATTTAGAATAACTAGTCTAATTAAATGGAGGAATCCTGGTGTAGAAATTAGGGCTGTCAAGTCAGATAAAGAAGTGGAGAGAAGAGCTTAACAACAGGCTTGTTCTTGCTATTACAGAGCACAGCTGAGAACTAACATCAGGTCTCACTTGGCAGATGAATACTGTTGTCACAGATACTCTTGAGATCTGTGTTACCTGTGTAGTCTGTTTGCTAGGTTTGCAGTGTCAGACAATAAATAAATTACAGAAGGCAAGCTTCTGAGGAACCTCTTCTTGATACAGCCTGCAGCATCCATGCCCTCAGCACTTTTACATATACAAACCCACTGTTTTAAATTTATATTAGGGCCTTTTGTTGTTGTTCAATCTAAATAATTTAAGTGACTTAGAACTGCATCTCTCGCTTTGCTCTTTGGTAGTTTTAAATTTCAAAATTGCAAGCACTGTTAAATTTCAAATTTAGTAGGCATGTTTCTGTGCTTCACGGTACGAGCATACATAGAACTGCGTTCATCTGTGTGTAAGCATTTGTAGAGCCAGGCTTTAGGAGTTAAACTGGGAACATCCTACTTATTAGTGTTAGATCATCTGTCATGTTTCAAAAAAGTATTGGGATAACTTAGAAAAAGCTAATTACTAGTACAGACTTCAACAAAGCGAAAGGGTCAATCCTGGAATGATTACTCATTCAGATAAGTATAGTGGAGCCAGCCGAACCACCTGTGTGAGTAATAGCATGGTTGAGCCTTCTCCTCAGGCATTAGAAACAGATCTGTTAATGAGGAATGGCTGTGGTGACCTGAAAAGTCCTAAATCAATCATCCTAATATTTGACAGCAGATTTTTACAGAGGAAATAAAACACCAGAAAAACTATTTTAGTTTCATGGAAATGAACAAAGCAGATTTCTATTAACTAATATTATAGATCCACACAAGCTTTTATTTTACACCTTTTCACTTTCACGAGCTAAAGACTAAAAATTTATCTTTAAAAAACCCACATTTTTTTGTTGTCAAATTTCAGTCAGATACAGAATCTGGTTACGTTAACTCAAGAGATTTCTCATTTCTTGACTACAACTCATTGCCAAGGCACCAGCATCTCCTGGAGTGAGCAGCTGGGTGGAAGGAGGGAGGGCTGGATCCTGGTCTGAGCCCTCCCGGATGACCACAGGGAAGCTGCTTTGCCCTCTGGGCCATGAGTATCTCCACCAGTAAGATAGGGATGATGATATGATCTTCCTACGCAAAGTGCTGTGAGACTGAGGGCTGCGTGGCAACAAGAAGGACGTATGGTCTGGGAATGTGATCTCTCCCTGGGTGCTTCAACCCTCAGATAAATGGTGAATGTCCTGGTGAGCTTCAGCCAATGCTCCTACCCCACTAATAAAGAAAAGTACGTCACTGTACAGGAGGGGTAAAGTATATGCTAGAAAATAATGCAATGCCTGTGGTGTTCAGAATTTGTCTAAGTTCAGAGGAAGATTCATAACAGTAGGAAGGAAAGGACACAGCAGTTCAAGCCTGTCTCAAAATACTGGGAAGAAATCCATCAAATACAAATGACAGGCCGTTGTTCCCAAGAAGTGCTGAGAAACTGAGGAGAAGTACTCTGTCACTTGTGCAAAGCTTAGTGAATCATTTCTGATGGTACTACTGAGCACAGCTAGAAAGAGTCTGTACGATGCTTGGCACAAACAGTCATAAAAGCTGAGGTAAGAAGAATGTTGTTGGAATGAATTAATGCCTGTCATTTGATATTTAAAACACGATGTGAAAAATGGCAGCTTCTTTTACCATCAAATGGATGTAGGACTGATGGATATAAAAACTGACAGCCAAAACAAGTATATTTTTCAGACTCAGGAGGGTAACAGGAAGCCTCTTGGGACAGACAAATCCTTACCAAAAGAAACATTTATTCTAGCTGAAAATAGAATGCCATTATGTGGATTTGCTGCTAAATCTGCCTGCCAGCTCCAGGACTCCACCTATGCTACCTGCTGAAAAATGTTCTCTCAGTTCCTCTGCAGTAGGTGTCAACAGCATTTGAGGGAAGAGACAGCAACATGGCAGCAGATCAGTACAAAGCACATCAGACTGCTAAGTTTCTTTTGCCTTCTATTCCTGGTGCAGAAAAGCTTATCCTAGCTTGCTCTTCCTGGAGGGCTCTGTAAATGGAGATATTTAAAGATATTTTTTATGCTAGGTTCTTCCTTCATCCCTACCATAAGAAGAAGCTAGAAACACATTGGAGGTAGAGAGGGAGAGAGGAAGGATATGCTGAACTCCCATATCCCCATACCCTCTCTGTGAGACTGGAAGACGTGGCAATGGGAGTGCTGCCGAAACCAAAGGAGCTTCATTCCATTCTCATTTCCATGTGGGCAGTCGAGCGTTGCTGTTGCAGCCCTGCTCTCTGGAGCTGCCCGTGTTCACCCTGCCTGGGCACAGAAGCAGCACCTGCCACAATGGCTCAGGTGGCACCTGGGAATTTGAACATGTGAAATTAATGGGAACCTTTCAAAATGGGGACTTACTAAGCCACAGTGTGTGAAGGCAGGAGGTGTGTGAATGTGTGCAATGCATGAACTGCAGCAGCACTCCTTCCCATTCTGCTTAGAAAGGAGTACCCAGGAAGGGGTGGAAAATGGCTTCTTCCTTAAGTGCCATCACCAGAATTTTTTTCTCCCTGTCATCCTTCCGCATTCCTCCCATCTCTGCTCACCTCTTCTTTCCTAGCAGGACTACAACAGATTGCACCTAGTCATCACCCAGCCCAAGAGCTGTGGCCTATGCAATCCCAGATTATATTTGCTGTTGGTGCATTTAAGAGAAAGGGTACTGCAAAATTAGACTTTGATTTGTAGCTATTAAGAGGAAAGGAAGAAAGCAAAATGTCTAAAAACACCTAGCCTGCTTAATCATAGACCTGGATAATTTGTTTTGGTGAGAAAATGATAGTAATGGTCCAGTGATGCCCTGTTACAAAACATTTCTAGAACAGAAGAAAATGGCCTAGTAGAGGCTTTTTAAAATTTTTTTTTTCTAAAAAAGCATTGACATTAATTTCCTGTTGGACAATATTGATTATTATTCTTACAACTCCATTTTAGATGCACTGAGCTGCGTGGGAAGTTGCCAGTGCTTTTAAAGGATTGCTTTCTCTGGATAGTGGCTAATCTGGATTATAGAAAATGTTTCCAGTTGTTTGAGAAAATCAATCCTGTGACACATTCAGTTGGTTCAACAGAAATTATTGCTTGCAATCTTTTGGCACCCAGAGTCCCTTTCTTAAAATGTTGGGGTTTTTTTTTACTAAAAATACAGGGCTCGTTTCTACCGATTGCTATGCACAGGCTTTCCACTTTCTTCAGCTGAAATTGGCCCACACTAGGACTGAGCAGCCCCACAGTCCTCAAGGAAAGTTGTCTCTGCATTTTACTGGCTGTGTGCCTGAGGACTGCAAGGTGGCTTAGGCTACATGGGGTCATAGGAGACAGAAGATCCCTTCGGAAATGTCAATCTCTCCTCCAGGGAGTGGTAAGACATAGGCAAAGACAGCAGATGAGGAGGCTCACCCCACTCAGCACTATGCCCTGTGTGAATATAATTTAGCAAAACTGCAGCGTACTTAAATTTACCCCAAACCTTTACTGTTAGAAGGCCCTGTCTACCCTTATTCACTGTGGGAATGCAAAGAGGATAGTTTGTAATGTTCTGCCACTTAGAAATAAGATAAATGCAAAATAATTTCCAACTTGTAGCAGTATTTTTGAAGCACTTGCCACCCTCCCAGGATAGTGCTGACTGAGGCTTAAGGGGTGTTTTCTTGCATTTAAGGCTGCATCTTGGCCAAAATGTCATTGACTTCAGGATCAGTAATGGACTACATCCCTGATGGTTAAACAGTAGGCTCATCTACCTCTTAGAATAAGTAAATTACAATAAGAACTGTCATGTGTTATTGTTAAATACCATAGTTCAGAAATGCCTTTCAAGGCTACAGAATGGATTTAGCCCTAACGCTGGGTAAAGGCCAGCTCTCAGTTTTATCACCTGTGGAGAAGATCAGAAATTCATGGATTAGCTCATGATGGGGAGTATCTTTGCATTGCCCCCATAGTCCAGGCAATTCATCCTTTGATGGGAATATTCGGGTGAGGATACCTGGTCGAACAGCCTGTGTGCAAGCATTTCCGCAGCAGAGCCCCCCTAGTTCCCCCCTTTGCTGTTGGCAGCCTTCCTTGGGCACCGCTGTGGCCATATCTCACGGCTCCCTGAGCAGCTATGGTGCGGGACCCCTTCTTGGGCAATTGTCACAGTTGCCCCACAGGGGAAGGGTGAAGGGTGTCTGTGGATTTAACAGCACTCAATCTATCTTGCCTCTGTTTTTATTGCTAGGTTGTTAGGTTTCAGACCAAGCTTAGAGACCAGCTGCTGCCCTGATCCATACCCAGCCACGCAAGCAGAGCTCAAAGTCCAAATGTTTAATGAAAGGTGGGTGAGTGATTTGTCTGAAGACTGACACCAGGGCACAGACTGAGACTACCATGCAGGCACTATACCCTCGGGGAGTAAGAATAAAATTTTTAGCTTTTCCATACTACGTTTGCCTTCACAGTGATGCTGATTACTTTACCCATTTCCTATACTGGACAGTATTTCAGTCAAACCTCAGTGACTCCCTGTTGACCTACTGCCTGACCTGTGATTTCACCCTAAAGGAAGAAGAGAAGTAATTGCCCATTTATAAAGGATTAGTAACAGCTACTTGTTTTGCAAACAACTCTGACTTCAGGAATTGCAGTACCTCATTTTACAGAGAAGCTCTGTAATATCTTTTGGCACAGCTGTTGTGAAAGTTTGTCTTTCTTTATCCTCATTCCCATGCCAGCATGGATGCCCAGTCCCTTCCAGTCCTCTTTTGGTGGAATAGCAGCCCAGACTCGTTCCTGTTATGTGTAGGGTCTTCGTGTTCCTGTTGTGTGTGGAGCAGTGTGGGGACTCAGGAAGTGTTAATTTACTTATTTCAGCTCCCAAATCTACTTTCAGGCATCACTGGTGGGGGCCATGAAAAGCTGCATCTGTTCTCAATCCTTTTCTTTCTTCTGTACATTAGATTGTAAAATTGTCACTGTTTTTGTGCCTGTGTGAATACTTTATTGAGTTGTGGATGACCTGAATTAAACTGGGATCAGTAATAATCTCCTTCTTCCCTTGCTCCCAAATCTACCCAGATGGTGATGGAGTATCAGAAAGAAACAACGTGCTAATATGCTTTATATCTTTTCATGTTACAGAGCAGAAGAATCTGTATCAGATGATGACAAAAGGAGGTAGGTGCTCTACTGGGACTGGCTTTATTTGCAATAGGCTGCAGTGAGTTCTGCCAGCAGATGTACAGTCCTTCCTTTCCTCCTCTTGACTCCCACCAATGCCACCGAAGCAGAGAAAAAAGAAAAAGGGAAAAAAAAAAAAGAGAGAGTAGGAAATCTCATGCAGAGTCCAGTATTGATGAGTCCTCCCACCCAGTGAGTGAGCTGGGGAGGGGTGAACTTAGTGGCAAGAGGACATTATCTCACAGGTATAAGCGATCTACTCAATAAGGGCTGCCTTCACCCCAGCCTCCTCACAGGTGTCCCATCAGCACTTGTGGGAGATCTCCACTGGGTTGGAAATCTAAGGAAGTGTGTCTCTGTTGTCAAACAAATCAGAAATCAACCCAGAGCCCTGGGGGCTGGAGGAGGTGTGATTAATTTGTCACATAACAGGCCAGAGCAACAATGGGCTTCTCTGAAAGTGGCTCCAGGCACAGTAGAGGCTCTTAAGAACCCAGTTTTTCACCTCCTTGCATCAGTCCCAGTTTTTCATACAGGCCTTGGATCCAGAAAATACTCCTGGCGAGGTCGGGGAGAGGGTTGGGCTATGAAAGCACCCAGCACCCTTGTGCTCCTTCCTCCTAACAGTTTGCTCCAACTGTGGCCCTAAGCAGGGAGATGCAGGTCCTGCTTATATAATGAGGAGAGGTCAAAGTGCTGTTTAATTGGTGTGGGTTGTGTGAAGTGAGGTGCTCCAGTGGTCCCAGTATCAAACATTACTATCAGATTGGCTCTGTCCTCAGTGGGATATATTCAGTGTCTAGAAGAAGCCGGGCCAGTGGCGTTTGTTGCCACAACTCAGTTGGGATTTAATGAAAAATATTAGCAACTTGAGTGAAAAATAGCTCCTTTCACAGGCTTGGGTTCCACTTAAAAGCAACAGCTAGTGTCAAAGGGTTTTTTTGCCTGGTGCCATATTAGCAAGCACGTGACACTTCATATGGACTTTTCCCATAGCCATGGGAAAGGAGGGCTTCTCTGAGGATGCTTGTGCAAAGCTGCTCTGCTCTCTGACCATCTATGGTCTCCGTAATGCTGCTGCATGATGTTGGCATTATAGGGAGAAGTATTACAACTAAGCTCTGACGTCTCTTTAATGGTTTCTTTAAATCAGGAACTATGGTGGTGTGTATGTTGGCCTGCCGTCGGATGCGGCTGCCATGGTTTCCAGTCAGACGAAAGCTACACCGAAAGGTATTGGGAGGTTGCGTATTGTATTTCTTCTGCTTTCTCAGTTTAATTTTATCTAGTAGGATGTATTTCCTTTAAAAATCAATTATTATGTCAGACAGACTAGCTAGCCTTGGAGCCTCTTAAGGCAGGGCGGCTATTTATAATCGTTTAAGTGATTGTTCCTGTTTATTTAAATTTTAACACACTTACTTTTGCAGAATGATCCTAGAACAGATGCTTACAATGTGGTACATTGTCTTCTGAAGAGCTTCTCCACACACTGAGTGCTCTTTGTGAATTCAAAGAAAACAAAACCCTGTTAGGAGTAAAGGCTGCGATAGATGCCCTTGCAGAGCTATTTTTAGTTTTGAAGGTGTTTACTTGCATTGTGGTGAATTCCAGTAATAACAGTTAGTAAGTGCTTGCTTTCTGGTTTATTTCTGTTCTTGTATGAAACCCAGTACAAACTGTTTCTTTTCCATGTGATATTTTCGAACAGTGGGAAAAAGCATTAGGTTTATAGGTACTTAATAGACAAGTTATAAACATGTATTTATGAAATCATATAATAATTTAGATTTAATACAACAAAACACTACGGTCACATACATACACCACAGAGTTTAGTGACTGAATGGTGCTTCCAGAATTTGCTGCAAAACAAAAAAATGAGGAAAAATAACACAATTACCCATAATAATAGTATCTGTTTTTAGAACAAGAGTAGATTTGTTGTATGTGTTTCTAAAAGGTGTTCTGAATTAGTGATATGTTGCAATGTTTTAACCATCTTTACCTTTTGTTTTCTAATTAAGATTAGAAGGAAATAAACACAGCAAGATCCAAACAGCTGGAGGTACAGTATGTCTTAATTATTGTTATGTGCTTGACAACATGTATTCATTGAACAGAAAGAAGGTGTCAGTGCTCCCTGTGCTGCTCTTGGGTGGTCTGGAAATCACCCAGTTATTGCTCCAGCTGCAGCATAACTCTTCTAAAGACTGGACCAAGGGCCAGTTCTCGGTGGTGCAGATGTAAATTAAAAAGAAGGTAAAGTCACCTTTTTGGTGAGAAGCAAGGAAACTGTATTACTCCGTTTGGGAATGAATAAAAATTGAATGTCCTTGTATTCATCTTCAACTACACCACAGATAATCCTGCAGCAGTACTAAGATCTCCTATGAAAGGTGAGATGTATCAGCAGTGAGTAGACAGTAGGGACAAAGCTTTTCCCAGGAACAAGTAATTTGCAATTAGAAAACATCTCCATTTTGGGGAAGACCTTGAGGACCAAAGTGATGCACCCACTAAGTAAATTACTGGAGCTTTCCTCTTGCTATGGAAGAATCTATGGGGCTGTGTTCTTCACTGGCCAGAATAGGACAGTGAAAATTTACAGACCCTGTTCCTGACTTCAGAATTTCAGCTAACTAACTAGAAAAAAAAGAATTCCTTTACAAGTTAATGTCTGAAGAAAAATAAAACAAGATAAGTTTCCATTTGGGATTTGAACTGAATAAACATTGACACATTTCGAAAGGGAACAGTTTTGGTGTCTAGCCAGTCAGGAGGAGAGGGAAGCTGCCAACACTTTCCCTAGGAAGTAGAACCCTTTCCTAATTTAGGTGAAGAGCCAGAAACAGCTCTGGCTGGTTCCGGTGCTGGATGCAGGCCCAGTGGAGCAGAACACACATATATTGATTATTTACAGGGAGACCTGCAGCTGGTCATCACACCTAATTTCAGTAACCTGTTTGAGATGTCTAAGATAGGAACTGTCACCCTTGAGCTGGGCAAGACTGAAGCCCCTTCTTGAAGCTGCAGCTTTCCATCTGCGATTCGTGACCAGAACCTGGATTAATTAAGTCCTTGTCTAGGTGCTTTAGTTAAAAGGCTGAGGTTGAGTAGAATCAATCACTTGACATTTTTGATATCCAAAATAGTTGAAAGTGCACTTTGCCTTCATTGATGCAAGATCAGGCCTTGGCTTCTGATACTGACTGAAAAACACTTAAAGAGATGAGCACCTTTAAATCTGCAATGAGTCCTCTGAGCTCCAAGAGTTTATAGATATGTGTGTTTGGAGGGCATAGACCTCAGCTTCTAACAATGACCTAATTTGCTGGTTTATGTATAGACTGTTACTGTTTTGCTTTACCAATATTGCTTTACCAGTCCAGCTAAGTTTGGTTTTTCCTTTTTTTTTTTTTAACAGTCCTCTACTAAGACCACTTGCCACTGATTTGGAGGGAGTTGTCTTTCTGCTGAAGATTTTTACATTTACGTAGCCTTCCAGAGAGCAAGAGAAATCAGAGCACCAAAAAATCTAAACTGTTGCAAGTTCCAACTACGGGTAAAGCTTAAAGTATGGCATTGAATCAGTTTCCTGTGATGATTGCATGATGGAAACCTCCTGCTGTTCTCCAGTGGAAAGTGAAATTAATGAACTCATGGTGGATGTTTCTGCACAAGAGCTAACTTTGATGATCTGCAACTTATTTCTCTGTGGCCATACTGCAGATTTCATCAGCTATCAGCTACGCTTCGTATATTTTCTCCAACAATTTTTGATAGATTTTATATAGAAAACCATTACTACTGTCCACCTAATAGTTCCTATGGTAGGTTCCTGTAAATTAACTGTTAATTTACTTCAGAGTAATATATTTGACAGGTTTGCATCTTTTGGGTAATATTGCAAATTTTAATATTTTTGCTGTGAAAACTTAAGAATAGGATGAAAAGCATAAGACCATCGGGTTCTTTATAATTACTACTGTCACTTTTATACAGTGAGACAAATGCTAGTGGTTAATTTTCACCTTTTAAGAAGATACTGCTCAAGGAAACTTGTTTAAATAAGAACAATATAATTCATCATAATATTTACATCTGTTTTTATTTTCTTCAGCTTTATCTCTTTTATAAAGCATTACATGAAAAAAAAAAAGAACCAAACTATTATGTTGTGTCTTCCATTCTGTGTAATATTATAATGACATTTCCTCACATGAGAATGAAGTGATAATATTTTCAGACATAGCAAGACTAAACTCCAGTGCTGGATCCTCCTGAACTGTAGAGGATTTTCAATCACTGTTGGAGTTCTGTGTCCCTGAGTCACCTCTAAGCATCTCCAGTATGCCAAATTGTAGCAGAATGAGTGTTGTTATTACTTTAGCAAATTGTTGTATTAAATAATGGATGGGAGGCTTTAAAATTGATTAAGTTTATAGCAACTGTAGGTTTCCCACAGAACATAAACAAGATTGTACATTTCAATACAGCTGAACAAGTATTTATTAAAGCCTTTTGCATAATTCTTTAGTCAAAATTTTTTTAATAGGACACAATATGCCATACACTTTAAACAAACAAATGAACCAAACCCCAACCCACACCACATTAGTGTATTACTGTAGATTAATGACCACTTTGAAAATTAAAAGAAAAAAGCAAACTAGAAAATTTGGACATGAAGAAGAGAAATGCTGTGAACCATGAAATTACTGCCCATGCCCAATGAACAAACATGGACTATGATTTCCAGAAACTTGCAGCTCTGGCTTTAAAATAAGTGGTAGTTTGTTTGGTGTGACACCTGTGAAAAGAAGTATTTAAAAATATTTCTTGCTTGTCCGCCTTTAGGTATTTGTGATGTTACTTACTGCTGTTCTCTAGAATTCTGCTACTTGGGTTATCAATGAATTCAGGCTTCCAGCTCCTGAAGACAAATATACATCTCATGCTTGACCCCTTCAACCTCGAACCAAGGCATGTTCTTGCCTGCCAAGCTGATGTGAACTCAAAGAGCAGTGAGTAACAAATATGCAGGTTTGCTTCCCACCTGCTTCCCATAGCATAAGGGCATAGTTTCCACATGACATCTTCCACAAATTATCTACATGGTTTGCAAAGCACAAGTTTATTTAGTAACAAGCAATTAGGCCCATGCCTGACCTGATCACGATCACCTTTCCCAAAGCAGAAAAAACACCAATCATCCTAGGATACATCATAGTTCAGCTAGAGCTTGAAAAGCCAACAACAGATTCCAGTTATTTGTCCACTTCTGTCCTTTGATTGCTGGGAAGAATCATCAAAAAGGTGGACAGGGCTAAATTCAAACATCACTTGTTCTGCTTCTGACATCTGAACCCCCGTGTGTGGGCTGAGGAAAGAAAGAGGTGATCTTTAATGAATAGCTCCTAGCAATTGGTGGTGGGAGAGCTGCAAAGGGTACTTTTTCTTGTTTTACGTCATTGCTTAATTTTTTCTGTGCAGAGCTGCAGAGAAGTGTGGAGCACTTTGCAAAATTGGCCTCTTAATGATTCATCCTCTGAATGTGTGGGAGGTACACTGGTTTCTTAATATTTTTGTTCCTCTGCATCTTTTAATCTCAAAAGTTTACTGATCAAGTGAAATGTTTCAGTATCACGGGCTGGAGCCTCTGCAATAGATATACGTTCATTTATGCCATGCAGGCCTGTACCCATCAAACTGAAGAAGTAGGGCCATGCCTTAGATTTGCAGACTCTTGTCTTTTGTTTTCCCAAAGATACACAGATCTAGAAACTGTGTGACAGGACACTGCACTCAGTCTTGGCCAAATTCCACGTAGGGAACTGATTTTCTACTCATCAAAATTCCTCTATGGTGAGTAGCATTTTGTAAGCCTTTGTTAATAAAAGCACATGACATTTCATGCAGAAATGAGTGTATCTGCTCTTTCAAAACCTACAGTCTACAGATATTTTTTTTAGGAGGAGGAACACAAAAGAAACCCTATATGCCAGCTGCCAGCTGTGCATTTGATGGCATCCATGGAGGATATTTAGGCATTCAGATGATGGTTCAGTGTGAGAATTGAGAATGGAACACAAGGAGCCATTGAATGGCAGAGTTTTTATTAAGAGATATACTTTGGTTTTGTCAAAACATCTTGAATTACCATTTGTAAAGAAGAAATATTGAAATGTTGGGGCTGTGATACCATTTCCTTTGCAGTTGTCACTCTTTCCCCAGCCAGACCTGAGGTGACAGTGAAAACAGTTAGCAAAGACAGTGGATTCAGGCTCTATAACCTCAGAATCTCTGATGTGGGATTTGACAGCTCAGAAATATTCTGCTTGAATTCACGTAACTCTGGGATTCTTTGACAGCTCAGAAATATTCTGTTTGAATCCACATAACTCAGACCATTGAATCTTGAAAAATTCTGGAGTATGGAAGCACAGGATTGAAGCTGCAGCTTGTGATTAGCTGAAAAACAATCACATATCTTGTTGGGTTGCAAATTTTGTTCTATTTGTACAAACTATTTCACCTTGAAGACAGGTGCTCCTCTGACTTACATTGATGAGCCAGAGCATTTATTTTGCCTTTTTCTTAATGCAGAACCTGGAGCTTAGTTGTAAAGACCCAACTTCTTGGTATCTGGATAGTTCAGACGGAGATACTGCCCGTCTCATGTGCGCCATACACATCACAGTGTAGTTTAGAGGATGTGACATAGCTTTAAACCTCTGTGTCACTCAAGGGTTCAATCTGTCACTAAGAGGGTTGCAGAAGACCTGGTAAAACCCAGTGTAAGCTCAGTTAGGACTTCATTCACTAGGAGTGAAATCCTCTCATAGCAAAGAGTCCAGAGAAGGCTGAAGCTGCAGAAAAACATAAAGGTTATTTTTGTCTCTAATGAACACAAAGTAATAATTTACTGGATTTCATCCTGCGTGTCTAGCAGAGAAGTCTCTGCTGTATCGGACTATGGTTGAAATGGCATCACTAGTGTATTGCTCCCTGTCACCCACACAAGTCTAGTGATTCTCAATAATCGTGCTTCCCAAGCAGCCAGTGAGTCACTGCTGATCTGTTTGCTGCAAAGTAGACCTCTGTTTGGTTCCCATGGTGATCAGAAGTGACAATTGTTACAGACTGCTACTACAGTTCCTCACTTGCGTGTACCCACTAAAAGCAGCTCTTATCTGGTTATAGTTCCTCGGAGTTTTGCAGTACATCGTCATCGCTTACTATTGACAGCAATTTGAACGCTTCAGGTGAATTGGCTTTGTGGAGAACATGCTGGAGGAGGGTGATTTGTGGAGTATTTTTGTTTTGCAATGTATTTAGAAAAACACCAGAAAAATAACAGCTCTGTAAACTTTCCATAGATAGTGGTGTCCCAGTGTTGCAGGAAATTTTTTGAGGCTGGTATAAATGATTCAACTCTTGTTTTAACAACAAACGTGCACAGGACTTAGATTTATCATAATAGGAGGGATTCTATTTTACATGATCTGACGATTTTTACTGTAACCCTAGGGTTTTCCAACATGGGAGTATTTCCCAGACAGCAGAAACTTGCATGTGGGTGCTTAGAATGGATGTCACATATGTTGTGGGACCTTCTGTCTACTCGACACTTTTTTGGTCATCATTAAAATACCTATAGCTGAAGATAGGACCCTGCTTGTGAAACAGATCATTTCATGAAGTGCAGTGAAACTCTCATTAGCTTAATTGTACTGAGAAAGAAATTATAGAGATACCATGGGATGGAGCCTGGATGAAAGGGACTTTGTGTGCCAGAAAGGAGGAAATACGTAAGAGAATGAGGATTATGATATTATGCAGTAAAGACAGATGTAGAAGGAGGTTAGGAACTAAACATTAAATAGTTTAATTATCTGCTCTGTCGCTCTGCCATTCTAATATCTTGAAAATAGAGCAAGAAGTAGACCACTGACAAATTTTTTTAAGACTGAAGAGAAATGGGCATTGGCTTATCAGTTCATTCAAATCCTTAGATGTCTGAGATTACAAACCTTTTGGGAAACAATTTATCTCATTTTTAATTGCTTAATGCCCAGTGTAATGAGCCCATGAACCTTACATGTTGTTTTGAGAGTTACCAGGATATAGAAATATTCTGCCTTCTCTTTCAAAATTTGTGTTGGTGTTCCCTTTGTTTATGTCTCTCTATACAGACTGAAACTTCTAATTACTTTGGAAGTTTGCATCACACTTTAAAAAACAATGTAGTAGACTAAGAAAATACACAAGATGTAAAAATCATTAACAGGCATAGTACAAAGAAAGATTATAGAACATGCGGAAAAGGAAGCAAGAGTTTAACCTGAAAAAGAGAGTAGAGTTAGAACCAAACCTTTGGTTTACTTATGCCATCTATCTTACATTACTCATAACTAATAGATCACTGTGCAAGTGATTAGTTTGGATCACAGGACCCTTATCAGAACTCTGGGAATTAGCAGTTCACTTACAGAGCTTTGTCTCTGGTCATTGATTCCTATGTTATAGGAGATGGCAGTGATGTGAAATATTAAATTCACCCTTAGGCTTCATTGCCCACTTTTTATGTGGCCAAATCTCAGTGTTGTCTGCAGGCTGGCTTCAGCTCCATAAAAGCTGAGCTCACTAGATTCTTACTGTGACGCTATCATTCAGAGTGACAGGTTAATTGGAGGCAGGTCATATTCAATAGCTGTTTTGTGGGGATACCAGACTGCAGGAAAATGTAAGACTGTTTATTGGCATTAGGGAGGTATTCAGACTTTGGACACAGTCCACATTGCATCACTACCAAACTCTACTTGACAGAACACAAACATAACACCACATGCGTAAATAAATAAAATCAGGGAGGTAATGCACACCTTTCAGCTTGTATCTAATATCGTATTCATAATGGTTATATATTACTGGAAACTGATGGTAACACTGAGTTGTGAATGTTTTCCCACAGCTAGGTTTGCATTCCCAAAATGATATTGCTGTAAAGAAAAAACTTGGAAGGATTCCCACTACCTGGTTTGTCCATAGGAGCCTTACGTGCTTTTGGGAAATCATCCAACAGATTTTCTTTAAAAGATTTAATTAGATCTTAATGTATAAATAGTATCAACCTGAGCAAACTTCAAGTATCTGGTTATTATAACAATGACGTGCTTCATTTTTGAAGTCTCACAAGAAACCAGTTGCCTACTTCTTCTTCCTCTTCCAAATTGTGGGTTAGTTTAATAAATAAATAAATGATTGAATTATTTTACTGTTCTATCAAAGGAACTGCTTTGGATCATCAGATAAATACAAACCATTTTTGGCAGGGAATTAATTTGTAATAAGGAAACTCTGCCAGCCAGGGGAGATAGAGCTTCTACAAATTCCAAATTCTTTTCAATATAATGAATGATTGTCGTAGAATGTACACAGCACTGTTAAAGAGTCTTTATTCAAGACATCATTGCTTGCGTAACAATGGCTTCTTCAGAAACCCAAGATTTCCAGGGAAAAGAACCCTGAAAAATCACTACTTGGAAAATAATTTTTGATTTCTAATAGTGATTTGCTGAAAGCAGCATTATATTTTTGCCTTTGAATTTCAAGAGGAAGCCAAATTCTCATCTGAACCAGTAAGGTAAACAATCAACTTCTGCTTGCCTACAAAAAATTGCAGGCGATTCTCATTCAGAGGCAGAGGAAAAAGAGAAATAATACAGACTACCATAGGGACACAGATGTTCATACGCTTGAAATTAATCCCAATCTTTAACAAATTAGGCTAGATTAGACTAGATTTCATGTTTCCTTCTTTCAGGTATTTTTATTGAAACATGATACTATTCCTTCATTTTTTTCCTTTTGGCTGAAATAATCCCTGGCAAAAGAATATGTACTTCATTATAATTTTCAAAACTTCCTGCACTATTTCCCATTTTTATCTCAAATACACCCTCTGGCATAAAACTCTGCCACAGTCTAGGTTTTACCCAAAGGGCTAAGCTCACACCTTTGCCCAGGTGACCACTCCGAGTAGGTGCCACTGAAGAACATTTTATCCTGAACACTTTCTACTCAGCTGTTTTTTTTCAGCTTCACTTGAAACATGGATGTTGCATAATTGTTCTCTAGGAGGAGCGTTACTGCACATGTAACTGTCATGTTGGGCTTTGGACTGGCATGGTTTTAGGAGTTTTCCGTTCCTCTGTGTGGGGTCTTGAAACCTCATCTTAACCTCCTGCATGACAACCCCTTCAGATATATGTCTGGACAAGCAGCTTTGTGCTACAAACTTGGAAGGCACAAAATGGTGGGAAAGTGTCTCCATCCATCACATTCCAGTTTGAGCGGTGACGTACAAAACGAGAGTAAACATTACTGGTAAATTAGTTGGAGACCAGTGACTTTGAAATGTTGCACAGTCTCTTTGGAGTGTCTTGAAATGGTGATAAAAGGAGCAAGATAATAAGGACTCAGGTCCTGTGATTCAATATCATAAATGCCTGTACTAGGCATTACAAATTATAGCAGTATCCCTTGTACTGTCATTGAGGTTGCCACAAAGTGGTTGCGGTCTTGTAATAATTCCACCTGCACACCTCCATAATTAATAAGGGAAATTACTGGCAGTGGCTGACCATTTGACCTACAGGTTTTCTTGCCTAGGTCATGGGGTCTGGTTGACATGCACAGAACATAGCTCATCATAATGTGAAAACTTCCACTTTGTAACCTGCTGGTTTTGCCACATGGCTCTGCGGTGCACCTTCATGGTGTAAATAGTCAAAGTTGTATAAGAACCAGCTGTTTGACTGGTGAGGCAGAAGGACACCTCCATGAAATACTCCCTCTGTGGATCCCACTGTCTTTTTGGTGCTCTGGGTGAGGCACGGTGGATTCACACCCAGCGAGGGACCACCCATATGTTACCAGTGATCCTCCCCAGGCCAGTTGTACCGTGTCATACCCACCCAGTGACAGCAGGCCAGTACAACCACTGCTGTGCTGGAGAGGCTGGCCTTGTCTTTGGCTCGCTGAAGTTACCTTTTTTGCTTCCCTCGCTCTCTTAGCAGAAAAACCCAAGTGACTGCACTGAGTTTCCTTTTATGTGCCTCCTGAACTAGCCTCCAGAACGAGCTGTGCTGGTGACAATCAAATTAATCACTGTCCCATCAGCAGCTGCATGTCAGGCTCTTGTGGCAGCCACAGAGGAGGCGGGCTGTAGCCTGGGATGTCAGAATAAATCCTTGTCCAAAGTAGGTCAGCAAACCGTGCCTGGCCTTGAGAAACAGCTTTGATCAGAGAGAGCAAATTTCTCTGTGTTACTGGCAATCGTTTTCTCCAAATGTCTTTCGTGGGAAAGAATCCTACAGACCCAGATGGCAACACTGGTTCCCTGGAGCCTGAACCCTCTGGCAGAACTTAACAGAAAAAATGTTCTGAGGAGAGAGAATCCCAAGGGCTTGTTAAAAAACTCTAAAAATGCATAAGGAATCCTTCGTAAGGAGCCTTGATACACCTCTGCTGCTCTCATTTCTGTAACAGTCAATTGATTGCTCCTTAAAAGCCACAAATGATTCTATAATTCTAAATGTCTTAAGTTTTTATTTCATAGTGTCTATACATATAATTTTAGAAACTAAGTAATTAAAAGCAAGTAATTAAAAAATTACTTTTTTTTCAACACACATTTCAAATTTTCAAAGAAGTTACTCTATGTCTATTATCCTGATTTCCAGGATATTGCCCAAATTAATTAATCACTTCAAAGCTTGTGGTTATTTATTTTTCAGTTTAGGGTTTAGTTTTAATAGATGGACTCAAGTGCTGCTATGAAAATGAGGAGTTACCTCATTTTACAAAATATTTAATAATGACAGTGCTAACAGTACTACTTGTCACTTTGCCACTGCCTGTGGCAAAGTTATAGTTTATGGACATAACTTAAAAATCAAATTATTTTAAATCACTTTGCTTCATATGAAGGTTTTAAGTTGAGTCTGAAAGACAATAGAGTCTATAAAAACATTGTCTCTGGGCTACTTCAGATTGTCTTCTAAGCCATAAAAATGTGTCTCTGAGGCTTTTTCTATAATGAAATCCATGATGTTGTCCAGTTCCAAGGTGATTCATTATAGCTCTGTTCTAACCTCTCTACAGATGCTACTATCATTCTGCAATGAAAAAAAAAAAAAAAGGCAACCACCCATTCTGGGTGCTCTCTAAAGTCTTAAAAGTAAGATAGCTTAAAATAAATGTTTTTATCCCACTGGGTTTTTATGACCTCCAATGCACTTTAGGCATTACTGAACTATAAATAAGATCAAAAGATTCACTCTCTCATGCTCAAAAAATAAAATAATCAAACATTAAAAATATTAAAGAATGCCAAATTTAAGCTCCCTGATACATTTACATTATGGTACATTTTCTAACAATGTGATGAAATACTATTTTTTTCACAGGATACATGCTAAAATACAGTAACCTAATTAAATAGGTATGAAAAAGCATATTTTCCCTTGAAATTTTGCAAATATTTGTTTATTCATTTTATCGTTGTTTTATCATTGCATTGGGCCAATTTGCTGCCCGGGAATATGCTTTCTTGTACTGCCTGCGCAAGCTCAACAATAAAAACGTAATTTTTTCTCTCTTCCAAGGTAAACTGATTTTTGAACTTCTGAAAGCTGGTTCTTTGTTACTCAAAGGTGGTCTTATAACTGAGGGCAACATCTGCTAAGGATTGTCAGTTGCCATCTAAAATTCAGAATAAAAATGTTAAGCTTCCAGCTTGGTGAATCTCAAATTCTTTTGTTTTGCCTTCATTGTAATTTACTGGGAACTCAAAAGTTTTCAGCATGTTGCTGAATGGGTTAAAATAAACTTGAAAAGACCAAGCAGGCTGGTAGCCTTACTGCTTCATGAAAACTAGTATAGGTACACTGAGGGATAAGAGGCACGTGAAAAGAAAGCCTAGCACCTGCCTTTGGGTGGACAGTCACTCTTCAGGAGGATGACGTGAAATGCGAAGTTTTCCTAACCGCCCAGACAACAAGCTTGTATAAACAGTCAATCACTCGTATTCTCTGTGCCCTTTAATTTTGTTGTTGTTGTTATTACTACTTAAAGCCAGTTACCTGTGGAAGAAAGCCAGAAATACACAACTGCTGGTTTTTGGCAGGTTCTCTGTTTGCCTGGTTGGTTTTGATTTTTATTGTTTATCTGACTTCAGAGCTAAAAATAGTCATGAGGGGCCGGGAATCAGAAAATCCAGCCTTCCTTATGCCACAGGCTTGTTAGTCTTGGCTAAACAACTTAGGTGGAATCCTTCAAAAACAATTTTTAGACTTGAACACCCAAGAAAAGGGCTTTTGTTCTAAGAACACCTTGGCACTCCTTCCCCAGGGAGAGCCAAGATGAGTTTGTCGTGGTGGGCACCTAGGACCACTGGCAAAGCTGGGTGAGGTGGTGAGGAACCCAAAATTTGCAGCAAGGGGCTGAATCTCCCTCCCTTGCCCTCTCCATCCTTTCTGCTGCCTCACTACATCCACAACGGTGCCCAAGAAATAGAGCCCAACGTTTTTTACATCAACTAGAGAATAAGCATTTAGCACCTCTGAATTGTGTGATAAAGGAGGGGAGTTTGGAGGTGAGCAGAAAAGCAGGAGCGTGTTAGTGATGTTGATGAATTGCTGTTTGTTGAAATGCTGCTCCCTGCACTTCTTCAGTGGAAATTACTCTTTTCTAGATGGAGAAACAATCAGTAGATTAACTTCATTACAAATGCCGAAAAACATTACTCATGTTAGCAAAACAGCTTTTGTTCTTTTTTTCTCCTTAAAAGCCTCAGAACCTTTTCTAGTAATAGTTTGAAAATGAGATTTTTTCTTTTTTTAAGTAGGAAAAAACAAATAATTTTTGTTTTTGTTCCCTGCTCAAATGCAACCGTGTGTATCCTCTTGTGAATTCTCCCACCACGTTCGCAGCTCAGCTGGGGTCAGAGCAGCAGGGACAGCAAACCACGCAAGCTGACACAAGCTCTGTGTGTGCAGGAGCCCCGAGTTGTAGACAATGCTTTTTTGGGTCAGGAGGATGCCTGTGTTTGTGTTTCTTTTCAGTTGCCAGCATTAAATCCAACGGTGCCCGCTTTCTGGGTTGAACAGCTGCCACTGCACATGTGCAGAAAGGACTGGCAGCAGCATGCCTGCTTGGTTTTTCTATGGATTTTAGCAAAAATCCAAACATTGCAAAGATCCAGAGTAAATTTTTCTGAGTAAACAGTCAGATCTGACTGAGTAAACAGCTATTTTCCATCTCATTTGAGAGTGTCACTTTTCCCCATACTAAATGTACTTCCCAGTGACATCTGTGTCTGAGCACGAGTCCTTTCTGACTCTGAGGGCAAGTGTTAAACTCATCACTGCTCCCACACTGTTTGGACAGACCAGACAGCTCTGCAGAGGTCCAGCCTGGGAAAAAAAACTCCAGTATCAGAAAAATCCATATTTAACCTTGTCTTGCCCAAGAAAACACATGAATTCTGTGACCAACTTCTGTTCAGAAGAAAAGCTTTAATTTTGACAAAAGGCTTGTTTACTGTGACCGGGAAAAGGATCAATGGTAGAGGTAAGTAAGAGGTATTTCAGTCCAGTCCCTTATGTCCAGACTGTGATTGTTTGGTTCTTGATTTAGCATTAGAGGTTTTCCTTCTTGCATTCACATTCTCCAGCTGATAACATTGCAGGTGTCACTGCTGCAAGGGAGCCCCAGCTCTTGCTTGTCTTGGCGACCTGACGAAGCTTGACAAGGTGGTGGGGCTGGGCTTTCCCTGGGCACCAGGAGCAGTTCTGTCCCCAGGGCCCTGACTCCCTACTGCTTGCAGCTGCAGCCTTGGGCAGGAGAAGCCCTTTCACAGAGGTGACAGAGATAGGAGAGATGCCAGCATGTTCCCAAACCATTTTATGGGACCCAACAGACTCTGGTGTGAGATCGTGTCTTGCTGAACACCAGCTGAGCAGTAGGAGCCAAGAGGTTTTCACGAAGTCACACATGGTTACCAGCCCTGGCAATGTTATTACGGCCTGGAAACATTTCCTTTCCTGAACTACATTAAAGAGGAGGATCCTGTGGCATTCCCCAAAGACTGGAGAGTTGGGGACAGTAGGTGGCTCAGTGTGAAGACTGGACAAAACGAAGCCTGCTTCCTCCACTCCTGAGGAGCCCTGTTAAGAAAGGTGTTGTGGTGTGGGGGAAAAGCACCACG
>VZTO01017294.1:11941-32160 GCA_013400615.1 Syrrhaptes paradoxus | reverse complement strand
GGCTCTTATAACTCTTCCAGGATTGCAGTTTCAGGGTTCTCCCTGCTCTGGGATCATTAGGAACAGACTGAGCCTTGCTCATCAGGTGGTGAGCAGCTGCGCTGTGTGTCACTCATTTGTGTATTTGTATATACTACTGTTACTGTTAACATTATTATTCTCCTTACTTGTATTGTAGTTAAGTTACTAAATTGTTCTTATCTCAACCCCATGGGTCCCTTTTCTTTTTACACGTTTAATTCTCCCCTATTCCCGGGAGGGGGAAGTGTGAGCAAGCGGCTGCTTGGTGTTTTGCTGCCAGACAGAATCAAAGCTACTACACACATCTACATCTGACTCCGACCTTAAAATGTCTCACAAGAAGTCTTCTCTCAAACACTTGGCTCCTCTGCACTTCATCAGAGCCGTTCCACACATCATCTGTCATCCACAAAACAGGCTGCATCTAGAACAGGGTCACAGAGGAAAAGAAAGGCCAGAGCTGCTACTCCTTAAACAGCAAGTGCTTGAGACAGGATATTTCATGGTGGATCCCAACAGCCTCCTCTTGTTAAAACCTGTCCTCTTGCCAAGACAACTTTCTTCTCTCTGCACCAATCAGCCATCCTTTTTCTAACATAAACTGCCACAGTTTAGGGTGATGCAAAGCAGGTTCGTGAGAAGTCTAAGAGATGAAAATGGAGACAGCAGCAAAATGGAGAAAATGTACCGCAAGGAGAAGGGTATGATCAAAACAACCTGGGTAAAACAAGTCCCTGTAGCCCACCTCTATAAGTATGAATTAAGTACAGAGTTATTGCAGGCAATCCATATAGAAAAAACAAAAAACTTCATGACAGAATACACTCCACTGGCTAAAGCAAGTGGGATATGAGTGCAACAAACCATCCGTCAAACATGGTGAAAAACAACATTTTGTTAATGGATTCTAAGATGGTGAGGGATTAAAGACACGAAAAAGGGAGGACGGTGAGGCAGGAAGCTCTATTTTTAGCAAACACTGAAGGAGAGCGAAGAAAGAGTTGCACTTATTTTCTTTCCTCTGCTGAAACAGTGACCTTGCATAGCCTCATGTACAGTCTGTGAATAGATACACATTCCAGGCAAAGGTGGCTAATAAGCACTTTACTGGGGTAAATCAGGGTAGGAATTTTTGATGCAGTTGTAGTAATTAAGTGTTTACATAGTGTTTCCATTTAACAAATAGGAGATAAACTGTCCTTCTTTCAAGAGAAGGAGGAGACAGTTACAAGACCTTTTAGAGATGAACTGTGCATTTCTACTTTCTGAGTTCAGATGCAATATAATGGGTTGAAGTTTAATACCTGTATTTCCTAGTCATAAATTGAACAAGTTCACTTACTGAAACATATCAATTCAATGGGAGAAACACTTGGAAGTCACACAACACTCTCTTCCTAGGTCTGATAGCATCAGGATGCCTAGGATTACTGCTTGATTATTGTTATAAATGGTTTCTCTCTCCATGAAGAAGTAATAGAGAACAAAGATGAAAGGAAAAAATTGTGACCTCAAGTTGTTCACAAACATGTCACTTCTCAGTTAAGCATTTGCAAGACTTGGCAAAAATATTCAGAAATCAGAATATTCCACTGAACAACCAAAAGTTTGTGATTATTATGTCATTTCCCATTGAATGAACATACACAGAAACATAAACATGAATATTCTATATGAAATTGATGTCAAGAAAAGGTCTAGAAAGAAAAGTATTAATTAAAGTGATACTTAGAAAGAGATTTTTGGGTCATTATTTAGAAAAAGTGATTTTAACTGGCCAAAGACCATGGAGTTCGCTATCAAGAAAAATTATAACCCTGGTTACACAACCATCCTGATTCAGTGAGGGAAATGAAACTCCAAAACATTGAATAAATATGTAACAAATGCAAAGAAATGACAAAATAAATATTAGTTTTTTCAACATCATCATTGCAATGAGAATGAGATGCCTGTATCATAACAGACTGATTACTAGCTTCATAATCTGTCTGAAATAAAAACATTTAAACTCTTCGTACTAAGACAAACTGTGTCTACGAATATTTGTGTATGTGACTGAAACAAATAATAAAATAATAAATAACCCCTTTTTTGAAAACTTTAAATTCTAGAAATACCTACAGTTCTGAGAGTGCTACAGTGGTACTGATGTTCAAAAAGGATGAGCTGAATAGTCTTGGTAATTATAGGCCAGTTACCCAGACATTAAACTCAGACAATATGATGGAAAAGTCAATACGATTTCCCATTAATAGAGAATCAGAAAGAGGGGAATATAATTCATACCAGTCAATGTGGTTTTATGGAAAATAGGTTTTGTCAAATAGTTTAGATTTCATTATTTGATAAGATTACAAATTTGGTTGATAAAGGTAGCTGTGTATGTCTAATACATGCAGACTTTGGTGTGGCATTTGACTTAGATGAGGAGGTGATTTAAAAAAAATATCTATAGTCACATGTTAAATGGATTATGAATTTGCTAATCGAAACCTTTTAAGTGTTTGTTAATGGAAAATCATCATGGGATGTGACAACATCCTATATACTTACTCCATGTTCATTTCTTGAAAATGGAATTACCACAGAAAAAACTCCTAGTAAAGGTGAGATGACACATAAGGCCCAGGGTAGCCAGCAGGGTGGTCAGAGTTGCTTAACTAGAGAGGTGCGTTTGAGTTAAATAACACTAGGAACAGTTAAAACCAAACTTCATCTGCCAGCTTGTGGCAAAAATTGCTAACAACAATGATGTGGTGTAATGACCAGATAACTGGTAATTATATGACGTCTGTATTCAAATGGTGATGGAATATGAGACAGAGTTCTTGTGTTTATACCTTACAAAGGAAGTTATAAACTGGTCATGGATTATGAAAATGAACAAAGCACTTTGAGATCTACTAAATGTGACTTAAAATGGAAAGCGTAAGAGTTTAGACGAACTACTTTGTCAAAATAAGATTGAGAAAGGTGACTTCTCCAATTTGTAAGCCTGTCAAGAGAGCATAGTGCGTAACAGGAGACTCTTAGAGCCATAGCAAGAGACAGTAGCCAGAAGACAAAAGTAGGGAATTTCACTTTAAAAATTGTAACTGATTTCCATCTTGAAGGGTAATGATGATCAATGGTCATCAGTGGTCAATGATGAAAGATAATGTGACTGACACAGAATGAATAGGTCAGAGATACACAGAAAATAAGATGAAATAAATGAACCATAGTTAAACATTAAGGGATTTGGCTTGATTTGAACTAGAATTTGTCATAGCATTCCATTATTTGAACATCACAGAAATAACATGCTATAAGAAGCTCAACATACATCTTAATATCAGCATGCCTCTAGCAACTGCGCTTTATTTGTAATACTGTCTCTTTTCTGAATCGTTTAGCAAGAAATTGTACTTCCTGTTGTACTTTTGAGAGTGAGTTATGCATTTCACTCTCAAGAGAAAAGCTGCAATTTATTTTATTGATATAAAACAGTGAGTTAGCAAAGTTCAAAGGTTAACATGACAGTGATTTAACAAGATTCAATGGCAAGACACACTTGATTATTTACTGCAGAGACGACAGGATCAGATAAAGCTGTCGGGAAGACCCTCCTGTTGAGTCACAAGGTTCGTAAAGGACCCCCTTGCTCTCTAAACTCTTTCTCAGAGGGGAGTCTAGGTGTGGCTGGATTCAGTCCTAGTCCCAGACTTGGTCAACAGTTTACGTCTATAAAATATTACCTTTGAGAAGTTGTATCAGTCTGGGGAAGTTCCCACTGTCTGGAAAAGGGGAAACATAACCCCCATTCGTAAAAAAGGAAATAAGGAAGACCCAGGGAATGACAGGCCAGTCAGTCTCATGTCTGTTCCTGGAAAGATCCTCCTGGAAACTGTGCTAAAACACACGGAAAATAAGGAGGTGACTGGTGACAGCCATCATGGCTTCACTAGGGGCAAATCATGCCTGATGAATTTAGTGACCTTCTACAATGAGGTCACAGCTTTAGAGTGTAAGGGAAGTGATTCTCCCCTTCTACTGCACTCTTGTGAGACTCCACCTGGAGTACTGCGTCCAGTTCTAGGGGCCCCAACATAAGAAGGACATGGACCTGTTGGAGCGGCTCCAGAGGAGGCCATGAAGATGGTCATAGGGCTGGAGCAACTCCCAGATGAGGACATGCCAAAAGAGTTTTTCAGCCTGTAGAAAAGAAGGCTCTGAGGAGACCTCCTAGGAGCCTTCCAGTGCTGAAAGGGGGCTATAGGAGAGATGGGGAGGGGCTCTTGTTCAGGGAGTATAGTGATAGGACAAGGGGTAATGGCTTTAAGCTGAAAGAGGGGAGGTTTAGATGAGATATTAGGGAATTTTTTTTTTCCCGTGAGGGTGGTGAGGCATTGGCACAGGTTTCCGAGAGAGACTGTGGCTGCCCATCCCTGGAGGTGTTCAAGGCCAGGCTGGAGGAAGCTTTGAGCAACCTGGGCTAGTGGGAGGTGTCCCTGCCCTTGGCAGGGGGGTTGGAACTCGATGATCTTTCAGGTCCCTTCCAACCCAAACCATTCTGTGATTCTAAGACTTTGTATATGTGCAATCAAACCTCTACAACACTTAGCTAAGATTTCATAGTTTAGCATCCTATTAGTCACCTACTGAGAATCTGTTGAGGCAAGTTATTTCTCAACCTCAAAGTGTAACCTTGAGAGGCATCCCTACTCAAAGGGACATCCTGGTATCCACTGTCGTGCAGGAGAGCTCAATGGGCCCTGGACTGACCACTATTTGTGGAGTAAGATGATTGACTTGTAGTCATATTTACATACTAATCCTATTTCAGTTGGTGAATGCTCAGATAGCCCTCAGCTGTTGACTGAGATGTGAAAGACTGTACTGTTTGTGAAAGATGTGAAAGATTGTACTGTTTTCTCTCTCCCTGTGGAGTAAGTTAGCCGCATGCAGCCATCACCACCACTGGTGGCAATAGCTTAAGCAATAGCTTAAGCAGGGGAGGGGAGGAGAGCACTTTACCACAACTTTGCATGTGGCTGTTTGTCTCTAGTTAAATCATATCTATTAATCCCCTTGCAAGATTTATCAAATCTGACATAAAAGGAAAAATGTAGAATCAAAGGTTAATTTAACATTACAGGGATTTTTAATGGTGATTTAGTATTAATGATGGTAGTTTATGAAGCATGTTAATTAAATGAATGTGGGAGACAAAAGTCATGCTTGTATTTAGCTTTGCTTAAGATTATAGCCTGTAAAGCTCAGAAGAGGTTATGAATAAACTTTCTTCTGGTGCTGAATAAGGGCTGTATCTAACTAAAATAAAATTTACACACAATGGTGATGTTCAGGCCATTGGGACAGCAAGGTCCCCTCATTCCTTGAGAACAAATGTTAAAAACATATTTGTAAGATTGCAACTCCTGCTGCTTCAGTAATGTTGGAGTCGTTGCTTCCAAATGGTGGTGTTTGGAAGCTGGTCTCACAGGGGCAGTTATTTAAATATTGCATTTTAGCACTGTGCAACATATCCTGGTAGAATTACACCATTCCAATATCACAATACAGAAAAGCACTGTGATAAAAATGCTACACAACATATACACTGAAGCAGTAATTAACCAAAATAAAAAAGGTTGAACTGAAAAGAAGTTTTAAGGCTATGCTTTCTTCATCTTTAACCTGCTTGGATAATCAGGAACAAATCACAGAATCACAGAATCATTAAGGTTGGAAAAGACCTCAAGGATCATCAAGCCCAACCCAACACCACCTAACTCACTAAACCATGTCCCTAAGCACCACATCTACACGGTTTTTGAACACCTCCAGGGATGGTGACTCCACCACTTCCCCGGGTAGCCTGTTCCAATGCCTGATCACTCTTTCAATGAAGAAATTTTTCCTAATATCCAGCCTAAACCTTCCCTGGTGTAACTTGAGGCCATTTCCTCTTGTCCTATCACTTGGTACTTTAGAGAAGAGCCCAGCACCCACCTCACTGCACCCTCCTTTCAGGTAGTTGTGTAGAGAGTGATGAGGTCTCCCCTCAGTCTCCTCTTATCCAGACTAAACACCCCCAGNGTCCCTCTCTGCTGGGCAGCTTTCCAGCCACTCACCCCCGAGCCGGGAGCGTTGCAGAGGGTTGTTGTGACCCAAGTGCAGGACCCGGCACTTGGCTTTATTGAACCTCATACAATTGACCTCAGCCCATCGGTCCAGCCTGTCCAGATCCCTCTGCAAAGCCTCCCTACCCTCAAGGAGATCAACACACCCTCTCAGTTTGGTGTCATCAGCCACCATGAATTGCATTCTGTGAGTGTGCATCACTATGTTGTGTTTCCTCTTTTTTTGATTCTATGTCACTGCTACCATACACAGTTTCTCAACTCTACAATAACTTTGGTGGCATTAAACTATACATATATCTAAGAAGGGTCTCCATCTGTTACCGAAGTCCTGTACTGCTGTTTGCCTATTCCCAACAAATCTCATGTCACAATTCCGTTCAACTATAGGTCTACTGTAAGGAATACAAACACTCATCGTGTATGGAAGGATATCTGCTTAACGATAGCAGATACTGGGCTGTTCTGTTCCCCAGACCCTCATTTGTTTCTGAGCTCTAGACAGTCTGTATCATCTTGTACATCTACTTGCAGCCATGTACATATGTATTTCCATATGGCTATTTAAAGGTTCTCCTCTGACACCTTCCCTCCATATCTCATTTTAAACACAATACAGAACTTAAATAGAATACAAAGCATCCAGAGTACTTCAAAATGATTCGTTGGAAGCAGGCATTGTAGTGAAAATTAGAAGTTATTTTAGACAGTGAGATTATTGCTGTTTCACTCCAAATAAGTAGCTTAGCACTTTTATTAGTTGTCAAAATTTTGAAATCCTTAAGTGTTTCATTATGTATCTATACAAATAAACTAAATTAACAATTATGTATAGGCATATGTTCATACAAAGAGTGGCATTTGCAGGAATCTACAACCTAGTGTGCTTCTGGTCGTTTGCTGAAAAATTGTTACAACTTAGAGGTCGCACAATTATGCTGACACCATCATCATATACCTTCTGTTTCAGACCTTTGGATAAAGAGGAGTTGTTGCTCTGGTAAGTGACTATTCTTAATTTAGTAAGAATTTAGTTAATTTTCTTGCAGGCCTTGGACAATTCTTTTCAAGGTTCTGCTTCTGCTTGTCTTGTGACAAAATTGATGTGACTGATATTTCCCTGCACAACAGAGATGTTGTGATCTTACATTTGTGCTTTGAGGCACTAATATGAAAAGAGTCAGGTATAATTTAAGCGTCTGAGGGGAAAAAACACCAGCAAAGAAACAAAAGGAATACTGCAGTACACAGATTAAAGCACAGAAATGATATGTGATCTAATCACAATAGAGTCTGTACATATTGTTTTATTTATTTAAATTCAGTTACTGAATATTGATTTTTTTTTATCTTTAAGCAACTGAGATTTCTCTCTCCATCTCTACTGCCTGCTATGTTATTTCTGTAGAGGGATTAATAAAGAAGAAGTTTTTGTTGGTGTCATTTTTACTGGTGCAAACATGTAATCTGGGAGACAATATAATACCTTCCGGAAATAAAGCTTATATACATGCTAAAGAATGCAGGTGATTTGCAGCCTCTCGTAATTGATTTCCAGCCTGCTTACATTGCAGTACACATGGCACTGTGGGAAGTCTCTCCTCCAGCAAGGCATACCCAAGAGTTCCAATTGCAGGAGAACATGCATCTGTCATGTGAGACTGAGGATGTCACCACTCTGCAGTGCCCAAAGGAGAGCTGTAGTCAATGCTTGACAAGAGTAACCACCCTACAATTGCACAGTCCTTGATACCAGTCTTGCTAACTTCAATGGGGGTCTTTCCAGTGAGTGGTCTGCATGTTGTGCAGCTGAGAAGTGGGTGCTTGTTGGCTTAACACCAGAAACACTAATGTTCACTGACAATTCCTGCTCCTCTGAAAAGCCCTGGATGCTTTACTCAGATGACTTTGACAGATCACAAACTTTAAGAGGCAGGTATAAATCAGATTGTTAAAAGAACTCATTTCATGACAGCAGAAATGCTGCAGCCTGCAACTCATACTTCTACAAATCCATAAAAGGAGCTCCTTTATACAGGAAATTCGCGCCAATGTAATCTAGGGTCTGATCATACACCGATGTAGCTATATAGATCCAAACTCTTCCGTTCATTTTGGCAGAACCAGTTTTTTATTTGTTTCCGTTATCCAATTAGAAACAGGTTAACCAAATAAATCACTTCTAAATCAAATGACAGGACTAAACACAGGTTGATAAAAATTTAACAGTATTAACATGAAAATTAACTTAAGCACTTTGATTTTTTGCATGTATTTTCATATTCTCCAGCTCTACTGATGTTATATCATTCTCCTCTCTTACTTTATTTATTAAATGAATTTGTTAAAAAAAGCCACAAATGTTTTGCCACTTTAATGTCTTGGCATACAACACTGGCAAACTGATTGAGATAAAATAAAAAAAATTCTAGAACATTTTATATAAAATTATACTTTTATTTCAGCAACTTCTTCATGGAAATATTTTTTGTTTAGTTTGCAAATACAAAAGCATTTATCTCCATATTTCCTAGTGAATAGATGGTAGTTACTGTAGTTTACCTTTGCCTTTGCCAAAAATGTATGTGTTAGTTCAATTTCCAAAGTGTATTGAAAGAGGTGACTAAGTTAAGAACTAAACTTGAATTCCTAGATACTTATTTTGGTGTTTAGCCAGGCATCAAGGTTTTCTAGACAGAGAGAAATGCTTCTGCTAGATAAAACTTGGTGCCCACCTAAGTCCCTAACTTCTCTGAAGGTGGCCCATGTGAGTTGCTTGTAGTTCTAAATGTACTTCTCTACTGCACCACTTTTTGTTTGTTAGTATTTTGAAATCTCTCGGATTCATCTCCAGAGAACTAGGAGGTAAGGAACTTCACAGAGAGATGATAAATACAACCTTAAAAATACTAACATGTCGGTTTTGTACTACATTTAAAGATCAGCTTCTTCAAATCTTATTTTTCCTTAATGTTATGGAGTCAACACTCCACTCCAGCGTGCGTTTCTAACCAATGTAATGTTTTTGTCATGGTTACTTTCTCACGAAAGAAGTTCTAATTGTATGAACAGACCTTGCAGATTTTCTGTATGCATTTTGGAATTTAACATGATAATTTGCCCACTGATGTGCCATGAGTTTAGACAACGACAGCATATAGCTTTCAGCCATTTTTTCACTCATTCCTTATGTGTCATAACAGTTTATGTATTTTTTACTTTAAAAATGGAAAAAAACATTTCACATCGAAACAAGTAATATAATGAACTACATGCTGTAAGAAACATAGCTTTTCTCGGTGATATCTTTTTTATTTTCAATTCTCTTCCTCAATAATTATAGTTGATGCAGAAACCAGTAAGCAAATTGTTCTTTCCTTTCCACATTATCTTGTCCAATTGTGTCTCTCTGCATCAGTGACTATATCAGCAATATTATAATTGTCTTTGAATGTTGTCCTTATTAACTTCATAGGAACAGGATTTTGTAGAGAAGGGAAAATGAAAGCCTTCTTTGCCTTAAATGTTTAGTCATTAGTGTACTTCAGTGATTTAACCATTAACAGGGAGTATCAGTTTGCCTGTAAAGGGACTCATTATTTCGCCATAAAGGGATGTCTGATTTTCTTAAGATTAGACTTTCAGATAACAACTCATAAGAGTCTTTGGTACGCAAATAAGAAAATTAACAAACATTAGTATTTTGTGACTCGGTGATTACTGGCTGTTAAGTTGTATTTGGGGTCATCTTGCATCCACAGCCAAAAAATGTAGCCACAGCCAGAGATACATATTTCTCAGTTATTAGTTTTGTCATTTAGGGTGCACCGAGGAGTTTCTCCAGATCGTGCCTTGTTATTTTTAGTGTGTCTGTCTAAGCAGAAATGGGAAATGTTTTACAGAGCTGCTGCACGTGCATCCAAAGAGCAGTAGCAATTAATGACTCCAGAGTTCTCCAATTGATAACGATGCAGTTTTAATGCCTGATTTGCTTTAAATATCAGTCAATTGACAGAAGCATCTCATATAGAATACATTTGAATTGTGAGAATTTGAATAGTGAGAATTTGGTCTGGCAAAACCACTTTTTGATTCAAGGTGATCTAATGTATGATATTTCTCAACTGCCTGCATGTCCAACAAAGATAATTCAGCAAGCACATTTGACTATATCTATTCTGGTAAATAAGGATTTATGATCAAAACTGGCAATATTGTCCTGCTTGCCTGTAAGTATCCAGTACTAGTGAGACACCAAAAAGTTGAGCATTCCAGAATCACAAACAATAAGTATAGGGACCTGCAGATACCTGGAAGGCAGTTACAGAGATCACAGAGCTCTTCTGTTTTGGGACAAGTGGTAAACCAACATTGAATGGCAACAAAGTGTGGTTTAGTATGTTCAAGTTAGACATGAGAAAAATCATCCTCACTAGCACTTGGTAGAGCAGCATTGAAATGCATTTCCCAGAGAATTTGCTGCATTTCCATCTTTGAAGGCTTTTGAGATTCAGCTAGATAAAGCCACAGCTTGCCTTGTCTAGGGTTGGTGGTAGTCCTGCTTCAAGTTTGGAGGAATGGTTGGAATCCGATCAAAGCATCCTTTCTGTGGTTTGATGATCGTATTAAGAATGATTTTACACAGCTCAACAGTGACGATGAATCTCTAGAAGAGGGAATAGAGTCAGGAGTTTAACTGACATTACCCATAAAATCCTGGTCTTGGATCAAGGTTAGGGCTTGACCTTTGTTAGCATACGTTTCTGTATGTTCTGTTTTGCTAGAAGGGCTGTGAATACTTGCCTTATCCTTCACTGCTGCATTTAATGGTTGGGTAGATCTCTTTGGAAGGAGAGGAAATGTTCCTTTTTCCTGAGAACAGCTGAGTCTGGGCAGACAGAAACTCTGGACGTTGGGATCACCTTCTAGAAAATGTGGGCTGAAGGTGATCCATGTGTGACTGAGATCAGCACTTGCAGAATGATGTTTGTTGTAACTCTGAACATCACTGCAAGTTGGTGGACCCAGAGTAAGGGAACAGGAAGTGTTCTATCCAGCAAGAAGAAGCTTGTAGATTTTTTTTTTAATTTTGCTTTACTCAATATATTTGAGTTTTTCCTATTTTAAGTTAGTCTTTCTGATTTATCACACTAAAACTTAGCTTTAGACATTCGGAAACTTTTTAGCCTGCTCATCTTAAGAGAGCAGACTCCCCAAGATCCACTTGCTTCTGCCATGTCATTAAAGTTATTGCTTTTTCTATGGGTAACAGATGCCTTTTTCCTGAGGTTCATCCTGCATAGACTGCTGGAGGTTTACTGCTAATGACTGAAGGGTAGAGAGAACACAGATGTTCATATGCTGAGCACCATTTGATTAGAAAGTGAGGACAATACATAGATTTTTTTGTAGGGAAATGATACGTACAGTGACAAACTTAGCAATAATACATGATTGAAAACATTTAGATCAACTGTGAAAGATTACAACTGGAGATGAGGTAGGATAGGAAAGTCAAATAACAGGAAAAGAATAACTTAAAAAATACAGACTTTCATAAACTTTGTAGATAAAATTATGGAGAGGGTGAAAAAATGGGCAAAAGATGTTAAAGCAAGGTGATAATGTAGTAAAGAGACGGAAACTAGGTCAAGACAAATTGTTTCATGACCATGTGGAGATAAACACAATGCACAAAGATCATGAAAGCAGAAGAAACCAGTTTATTATTAGTGAGGTAAAATGAGTATACCAAGGAGAAGTTTTCTGTGAAAGAGGGAGAGAAATTACTGACAGACATAAACAGCCAGGACATCTAATGCCACTTTTTAAACAGTCTTCACTGAAAAAGGCTTCACTGAAAAAATCTTTCAATCATTTAATTAAATGACAGGAAGTTGTTACATTTCATTAGAGCATCAATGGAGTAATATCCAAGGGACAGGACAAGTTAGACTACTCAATCAAATCAAATGTGTCTAACGTAAGAAATCCTTCTGCCGTTAGGTTTGAGGATGTCTGGAAATATAAATACACACATCTTTATTTATTTAAGAGGATATTTTTTCGTACATATGTAAGAAAAAAAATGGGTAACCTGGGGATTGTGGTTCAGTCACTATAATGTCAATTCTGAGAAAAATGATGGAGCACATAATCAGTGACATATAAAAATGTAAAGGAATAAGGGATGATCAGCATCTATCACAAATTTGCCAAAAAAAAAAAAGCAAGTCAAAGCAACATACGTTACTTCAGAGAATTTCTTCAGGACTCTCTCTGGGTCTAGAAAGCCAGAAAATAGTTAATAGATCTGAGAGTTAATGTATTAAAAGTAATGACCACACTGAACTAAAGCGTTAGTACGTCAGAGGAGAATACCAGAATTTATCTGTCAAACTGAGGCACAAACCAGGATGTTGTTCAATAAAAAGTGGTGAGAAGAAGACACTATATGCAGTAGACAGATGGATCATGATTGACTGAAACAGCAGTTCTGTAGAAAACACTCTAGAATATCCCTGGTCTAGAGAACTAGTAGCAAACCTAAATTACAGCAAGGATGAATCTCCTTCAATATCAATAATTTTTTTTTAAATTAGAGAGATTTTGAAGTATCAAAATAGACTGCACAAGATGGCAATGGTTCTTCCAATATCAGAGATTTTAAAGAATAAATTAGAGAATTGTCCATCAGAAATGATATAGAAATAGCTTATCTTGCCTTAGGGAATGGGAATACATTGGAGAGACCCGTGATATCAATCAGTTCTGTGCTTCAAGTGGTGACACTTGCATGTGCATCCAATTGTGTTGACTTCTACTCCTGATAGACACAGAAATGCACTGAAATAATACTGTTACAGTTGGTCGAATCCGGCCAAATATGTAATTTCTTAAAAGAGATTGTTCTTTCAAGGTCGAGGACTGAAAAAAGCAGAATTGCACTCAGGTTCTAGTTCATAAACTGGTTTGCCAAATGTTTTTTCTGTCGATAGAGTACATGAAGAAACTGTAACCACTACTCCATTCGATATGAGAGAAGGTTTCATAACAATGTATGACATTTCACCAGTCATTTCATTGTCCATCTCTGGTCTCATCATAAACTGAAAGAGCAAAAGCTGAATTGACTTGCTTATATATCAGAAACTTTGATACTGAATTACAGTTTGAGCTTACATGCCTTTTATGAGTGTGTTGTTGTGATGATGATGATAATAGTAATAATAATAATAATAATAATAATAATAATAGCACCACCACTTTGCAATTCTGTAATTGCTCTGATTATAACAACATGATTTACAAACACTAATTATATGAGCCTTTCAAGGCTCTTTTAACAAATGTAATAGGCTCAGATACAGCAATTACAATCATACTTCTCTTTCAGCAACGATTTCCTTAACACTTATACGTAATCCATAACAAAGAAAATGGAGCAATATGAGCATTTTTGGCAAAANACAAGATGGCAATGGTTCTTCCAATATCAGAGATTTTAAAGAATAAATTAGAGAATTGTCCATCAGAAATGATATAGAAATAGCTTATCTTGCCTTAGGGAATGGGAATGCATTGGAGAGACCCGTGATATCAATCAGTTCTGTGCTTCAAGTGGTGACACTTGCATGTGCATCCAATTGTGTTGACTTCTACTCCTGATAGACACAGAAATGCACTGAAATAATACTGTTACAGTTGGTCGAATCCGGCCAAATATGTAATTTCTTAAAAGAGATTGTTCTTTCAAGGTCGAGGACTGAAAAAAGCAGAATTGCACTCAGGTTCTAGAGGAAACTTGTTTTTTTCTCTTTCTGTCATACAGCACTCACATAAAACTTTATGTACTTAAAATTTATATATATTAGCCAGAATTAAATAGTCTACTACAAATTGTTCACACAATTGAACATGGACAAATAATGTGTGGCTCATAAGGCGGTAATAGTGCTTTTGCACATATGAAATAGGTGTGTATTAGAGCACTTTTTCATAAACTGGTTTGCCAAATGTTTTTTCTGTCGATAGAGTACATGAAGAAACTGTAACCACTACTCCATTCGATATGAGAGAAGGTTTCATAACAATGTATGACATGACATTTCACCAGTCATTTCATTGTCCATCTCTGGTCTCATCATAAACTGAAAGAGCAAAAGCTGAATTGACTTGCTTATATATCAGAAACTTTGATACTGAATTACAGTTTGAGCTTACATGCCTTTTATGAGTGTGTTGTTGTGATGATGATGATAATAGTAATAATAATAATAATAATAATAATAATAATAGCACCACCACTTTGCAATTCTGTAATTGCTCTGATTATAACAACATGATTTACAAACACTAATTATATGAGCCTTTCAAGGCTCTTTTAACAAATGTAATAGGCTCAGATACAGCAATTACAATCATACTTCTCTTTCAGCAACGATTTCCTTAACACTTATACGTAATCCATAACAAAGAAAATGGAGCAATATGAGCATTTTTGGCAAAAACTGGTGTGCTGAAGATATAGATGTTATTTTTATTCTTATTAAGCTACTTCTTTTTCTTACATGTCATTGTGTCACCATACAATGAACACTTTAAATTTTTCTTTCCTCATTTGCAAAACAAAAGTTAGTTTGCAAATTGCAAACTTTTAAACTCATTCATAATCAATGGAAATAGGTAATTAAATATTAATTTGTTGAAAAAAGCTCAGTATCTTTCCTCTTTATTCTGTGTTGTTTTATGTAACCTGCATGCTATCGTTTTTCTTACTTGACTGTTTGATTTCTATAGCATATTAATATCTTTAAAGTAGCCATTATGCAAACAGTAAAGCTGAAATTTACTTCATATAGATAATTTACTTCAAAGTATGTTATACTTTCTACACAACTGCTCATATAGAAAAAAAAGAAAAAATATAATTCTCAAAAATGTTGTTGAATATGCATAGGTGCTATGAACTAATTTTCTGTTTTAAATCTGAAACATAGACGTACAATTTCCTCCAGGGCCACACTGCCTCATGACATTCCATCATCCATTTAATTTCCTTCAGTGCAGTGTTATTCTTCTACAGAAATATTTTCTCCCCCCCCTGCTGCCCTTTATCTCTGCTTTGCCTTTTTGGAGTTAGACCTTTAGGTTTGTCAGATATAAGACAGATTGCTTGAAAGTGAACATTTTAAAGCTCATTGCTGCTTTTGTATGTTTTTAATATTTTTTTTTATCCTCAGGTAAACTGCATGCAGCCAGGGTGTCTCAACTAACATCAGAGCAGAGCTCTTTGTGGTATCTTGGACCAATGAGTAAACTTTGTGGTAAGACAACAAATGCCATTGCCCTTCAGCTTCTGCCTTTTGTAGGAAAGCAGAATTTGCTTGGCCACGGTCATGGACCAAACTCTACATTCCTATAGTACCATCAATGATAACTGAAGCAAGCAGTGGTAGTACAGGAAATTTTGCAAGACATTAAGTTCAGCTGATATAGTCCATCTTACTTTATCCTTTTCTATGCCTTTACATCATTGCAGTGAAAATTTCTGCAGAATTTGGTTCAATGAATTAAAATGAAGAATTTCTTAAAGTTACATTTTCTTCATTAAAAAAAATTAATAACTTATTTTTCCTCCCTTGCCTTTATTTTTAGCAAGGAAAATTAACAGATGTATTATACTTCTACCTCATTCAGCTTTTTTTGTATTAGATAATTAGAAAAAAAGTCTTCCTGAAACTATAAAAATCCTCAATATTTATAGAACTTACATATGGTTTAAAGTAAACAAATAGATACAGACACACAGTGAAAACAGTCTTTTGGTGATTTAAAAACTGTCTGTTTTACTTCTGATCTGCTTAAATCATTCCCATGGGTAAACAGTAACACAAAATGGATTTAGTTTTATAAAAACACCTAATCTCAACCACCGTATTGGCAACTTCTTACTTGTTTCATATGTCTTTATATAGTCTGCATTAGAGCAGAAATAATGCTAATAGACATTTATTTGAAACAGATTTGCATCAAGAGACATCGCACAAAACATTTTGTAAAACAAGAAGTTTAAACTCAGTGTAAGAAACAAGATCCTTTGAAATAAAAAAAACGAGAATGCCTTTTCATATTGTGATAAAAACGACACACTTTCCTAGTAGACAAGGTGTTTGACTACCTTAACAGGGCTTTGAAAATAAACAATTCAATACATTTAGTCAATACTTGGATCCTGGTTCACCAGAATTCAACAAAACTCTTCCACTATTAATAAGGACAATGCATAGACATTTAAAATGAGGAATTGAATGGTAATTATCAGCATAATATCAAGTGACTGAAGGTCTTGGACCACCTGTATATCTGCCATGAACAGACATGAGAGCATGTGGCATTCCAAGTTATCCCAATTTTTAGAAGAAAAACAATTCCTATTATGTATTGCTTGCTGAATCCATTTAAACAAAGGCAGATTGTAGCAGACTGAAATTATTTGAACTCATTGAGAATGGAGGAATAGGCTCCTAGTTGAGGATTACTGAAGTTTGGTTGCCAATTATGGAAAAGTCTTACTACAGAAACCAGCATTATAGCAAAAGAAACAAAGGCTCAGTCTGACGGCTGTTTAACAGGGTGTGAGGAAAATTGCGAATGGTAAGAATGTTTATTTGAAGATCATTAAAATAAAATACAACCAGGGAGCTACAGTCAAGAATTTGACAATGTGTGTGTGAATAACTCACAGGTTTGCTCTCAAAATAAGAAAATCAAATAATTTAGCAAAGCACCAGCTAAAAGGATTTCAGTAAAAAAAAAAAATATTAAAACTACTAAAATAGTGAAGACTGCTTCTGTAGAGAGGCATCAGAGTCCATGGAAAGTAGGGGTGTGTAAAGGACTATTCATGCAGTTTTGCAGAAGCTGCAAATTGACTGTCGAGGCTCTGATAAAGTGAAGTCTTGTGATGTCTCAAAGCATTCCATTTGTAGACTCTATTCCTTGCAGATAAGAAGGAGTGAAGAACACATTGAAGGCCTTACCCCCCTCACTAACAATAGTTAGTCTTTCTCTTACAACAAAGTAGTCAATCCTTGCTGAGTAAGGCCTTGCCTCTGTCTGTAAAAGGTGAATAAACAAAGAGGCTTGAACCCACCACCTGAGGACTCCTGAGATGCTGACAGACTGATCGAGCAACCCTCCGCCTCAAGATGTTGACGCTTTTCTCCAAGGATCCAAAGAGTGGCAAAAACTTTTCTCTCTCTTCTCTCCTTTTCCTTTCTTTTTCTCTTCAAGTATCTCTTGCTCTCTCTCTCTCTGGCACACATGGCAACACCTTAAAAGTTTTATGCCAGCTCGTTTTGGAGCTTGTTTAGCAGGTATTCCCTTTTTTATTTTGACTATTTTAGTACTGAAAAGTGGTTGCAAGTGCTGTGCACGGTTGCTGGTTAAGTGATTGTAAGTTTTACAAGAGGTTGCGGGTTTCTTAGTATTGTTAGAGATTATGCTGATGTTATCACATCGCTGTAAGATTTGGTGTTGTTGGCGGTTGGTAGTGTTGTCATGAATTGTCTTTACCAAGTAACTTGTTTTCTTTTATAATTCTGTTACATTCCACATCTTATAGTCTACATTTCCCTTTCGCCCAAACAATTATATGCATTAAAGTTGTAAGCCAGTATTCAATTCTTTGGTGTCATCTCACCTTAATTTGCCCCAAGGGAATATACAGAACCTCCTCGAACCCCACTCATCCCACCCAGGGTGGTTTTATGAGCTGGGTCGCGACAGGGTGTTGTGACTAGAAATAAGTCCAGACCACTGTCCCATGCCTTAAAAGCACAACTACTCCATAGTTCGCTAGAAAGACAACATTTAAAGCTGGTTTTGTTCTCAAACTGTTGTCCCATTAGGACACTGCTGCTACAGACTTGCAACTCAACCAAACTCACCAACCCTCTCACCAACAGCTGCAGTCTAAAAGTGACGACTGGAGGACATGCAATCATTTCTGGACAAATTATGTGACTGAATGGACATCAGAAAAAAAAAAAAAGTAGCAGAAGGGTGGGTGCATGGAGTGAAAACAGAAAATAAAGGCTTCTACAGGCAGCTTTCATGGAGAGGCTCCTTGCCCATAAACCTGCATCCTTGGGTTTTGTGCCTTATGACCTGGAATGAAAAACAGGAAAAAGATCATCTATTAGTGGTTATACTAGCCGTACTACTAGAGCACAGTCCTATCAGGTTTACAAAATGTTCCAGTATCAAACACTCTTGAAATACCTCTTTTTATTAGGGTATTACAACCACTACTACAAGAGCGGATATTTCTGGTACTCTCACTGTTTTTTAAGAATGCACAAGTCTCTTTTATTTCTTAACATGTAGATAATTCATTTTTGCTGTAACAAACCACACACTTGCCAATAACCATGGTGCAGTTCAGCCCTGTAAGCTCTTTAGACTGCCGAGTGTTTCCTTTTTATATTTGCAGTGTGCTTAGCCTGTAACACAGTGTCTTCTGGGTGTTCTAACCATGCAGAATTAATAAGAAAGAATAACAATTCATACCTGTCTTTTGCTCTTGGACCCAGTATCCTCTTAAGCTGATGAAAGGATTACCTTTGACTTACAGAGATAGAATGGGGATCTTGATGCAGGGAGCACAACAGAATAAATGTGAATAAAAGTACTTTACAGTCGAGAAATAACCGAAGCCTGGTCATGAAACATGGCCCTCCCTGGCAAACCTCTCTGGCAAATTCTCCAGTTGTTCTCTGTCTGATATTTTCTCACTGTCCTGTGTTCATTTAAACTTTTTCTTAAAAAGACCACACCTACTCCTCTGAAGAAGTCTACTTTGTCCCTTTTTAGTCACTGAGCTCAAGTGAAGGTCTTACTCAGCAAGAAACAGGATATGAAAGAATCACAGAATCACAGAATGGTTTGGGTTAGAAGGGACCTTAAAGATCTTTGACTTCCAGCCCCCTGCCATGAGCAGGGACACCTTCCTCCAGCCCAGGCTGCTCAAAGTCTCATCCAGCCTGGCCTTGAACACCTCCAGGGATGGGGCACCCACAGCTTCTCTGGGCAACCTCTTCCAAGTGTCTCACCACCCTCACAGGAAAAAATATCTTCCTATTATCTCCTCTAGACCTACCCTCTTTCTTCTTAAAACTGTTACCTCTCCTTCTGTCCTTCTACCCCTCTGATCAAGAGTGCTTCCCCACCTCTCCTGTAGCCCCCTTTCAGAACCAGAAGGTTGCTATAAGGTCTCCCCAGAGCCTTCTCTTCTCCAAGATGAACAACTTCAGCTCTCAGCCTGTCCTCATACGGGAGGTGCTCCAGACCTCTGACCATCTTTCTGGCCTCCACTGGGCCCGCTCTAACTGGTCCATGTCCTTCCTTTGCTGAGGACCCCAGAGTTGGATGCAGCACTGCAGGTGGGGTCTCATAAGAGAAAAGCAGAGAGGGAGAATCACCTCCCTCAACCTGCTGGTCTTTTGATGCAGTCTAGGCTACTGCTGTATTTCTGCTCTGTGACTGCACATTGCCAGCTCATGTTAAGCTTCTCAACAACCAGCACCCTCAAGTGTTCAGGGCTGCTCTCAAGCCATTCTCCATCCAGTCTGTATTTGTGCTTAGGATTGCCCTGACCCATGTGCAGGACCTTGCACTTGACCTCGTTGAACTTCATGAGGTTTGCACAGGCCCACCTCTAAAGCCTGTAAGGACAGAGCAAAGTAAGACATCATCTCGCAACTTGGTTATATTCTTTAATTTTTGTTGGGCAAAACCAGTAGTTTCTTGTATTAGAAACACACTATCTAGACTTCTACCTTAGAAGGTCTAAACCCTACAGTTCTACAGTATTTTATTGCAATTTCTATCTACTGTCAGAGCCTGGTGATTTAAGTCTACATATATTTAAGCAGAAGATAATCCCTTCCACTTTCCGAGATGCTGTCAGAGTTTTTGCTGCATTTCTTGTTTTGCTGTTTTTTATAAAGGGACAGTGTTTTGCTGTCCCTTTATAATTTATCAGAGGAAGACAGAGGAAGAAATGTA
>VZTO01017294.1:0-11498 GCA_013400615.1 Syrrhaptes paradoxus | reverse complement strand
TTATTAGTATAACTGAAGGCTGTATGGAACCACATACTGCCTCATTGCGTAAAGGAGTTACAAAAGTTATAGATTTCTCCCAAGGTGTAAAATATATTTTCAAAAGCTATTTCTTCAGGTAGTTCACCTCACATACTTGCCATCCTTTTGCACAGAGTTCCTGTCAGTCTAATTTTTTGTTGGGATTTTCACTTGGCATTCTGAAAAACAAAACATGCAGGGAAACAAACAAACCCAACAAAAACCCTACAACAAACAAACCGAACCATAAAACTGAGTAAGGAGGGGACTCTGACTAAAATTATGCATGGTGTGGGTTTGGGAGCTAGGTGGGGAGCTGTACATGTGTGAGAAGAGTCAAATCTGCACCAATAATTCTTCCTTTGGTCTATGTGTAGGCTGCCCAGTTGCTTAGACAGGTTTACAGAGAAGTGATAGCAAAGCACTGAAAGTTCTGATGACTTGGACTGGTTCCTCTCTTTGTACTCTAATAGTGAATTCCAGATGGTCCAATGTGGGTGGACACCACCCAGGACACTGGAGACCAGATACAACGGCAGTAATGGTGTCTACATCCCTTCTTCAAGCACCATAGCCTACAGACAGTGGAGCATCTCGCTACCAGTCCACAGACTTCTAAGGATTTTCAAAATTGTCCAGGGTGTCTCAGACATTCATGTAGAACAGATGTTTAAAGAGAACCTATTTATCTCCTTCTGGAGGAACAGCAGAAATGTGCTAGGTTACTTTATTCTCAAAGGACACTGGAAGCCCATGCAGGAACTGCTGAATCAAGCTCCCGTGGATGAGATTAACCTTTGAATTACAACATATTTATGTATGTATGAACAATATCTCCACTAACTCAGTGGGAGCTAAGACTGACTCTCACGAAGATGTCTACCTTTGCCTCCTAACCTAGCTTTGAATCCTACCCTGGTATATCTTAAACATGTGAGCTTGATGATCAGTTTCAGTTGGCAAAAGTTATGGACGTATGTTAGATTCTAACAGCTTTGAAAAGGGCAGGCTATCAGTCCTCTTGAAATTAAATTTCAAAGAGCAAACAAGTGTCTTCTGTAAAGTCCGAGCTAATAAAGAAAAACATTTTTTTTCAGGAAAATCTTTAAAGAAATCAGGATTTCCCATGAAATTGTTCCAGCTTCAGTGATGAATACTAGACTATAAACATTCCTGGTAATGCCATTATCATCCTTTTAGCAATTTTCAACTTTTTCTCTTGAGAGTTGTTGCCTGACATCGCTTGTTCATCTGCTTAGGTCATCTGTTCTTCTCCGTGGCAACTGGGAAATTACTGTACATCAGAGATCTGAAGTATAAATGCATTTATTGTCCTTGCTGTGTTCTCTTGGGTGAGGAAATGAGGGTTGTCTTACATCATGGAAGCAGCAAGGTCTGTAGCCACCCTTATTTCTGTGCGAGTAGAAGTTTTCCAATCATACTTCATCATCATTTAAAATATAATTTGTGTCCTTTTCCTCATAGTCTCCCTCTTGCTGCTGGTTTCATCATTTCTAAAAGACATGAGCCTGAACCAGAGGGTAAGCTATTCCTTGAGCGACTATCCTGCTTTGCTAGGAGATTAAAAGACTGAAATCTTGACCTTCTCGTTTTTGATCCGTATTAAAGTAGTAGAGAGAATTTTGGTCTCAGGGTCTGTGGTTTTGTTCCTACAAGTAACGCAATAATCCCTCTTAGAGATTAGAGCATATGTATTCGCTTGGCCAAATCAATCTATAGTGGAATATAGTGTTTGCAGTTGTTTAGTTGAGAAGATCTAAGCTAACGGAAATAAATTGCTCACTTGGAATTGCTGAAGTGGCTTGACACCCACATTTATCTGCTGTGATACTACAGCTCAGAGACTGGAGGAGATTTAAAGGTTGCAGAGAATTGAGTTAATTTTATGGACCTTGTTTTGATTTAGCGAGCCAATACAAATATTATTGTATCTGCTTGGTGCTTACTACAAACTCATTTAAAAATGTATGAAAGGAAAGCTCCATTCTGTCATAACGAGACTTAACACACTCTGGCTATATAAAAATGTTACACCGGAATAATTTCTTCAGAAAATAGCTTCTGAAAAATTGAGACTTTAGGACCGTTGTTATCATATACTTCTCATAAAAGTAGATTCAATTAAATTGCATATATATATATTTATTTGAAGCAAACGGAATTTTCAAGCTTTGTTTTTTGCTTTCAGATTTTCCAGCTGCAGGGATAAGCTTATTTTATTAGAGCTTATTTTACAATGAGCTCTTTATCAGATGTACAGGTAGCTTGTAAACCCTAGGGGTTCAAATACATGTGGACAAATCTCTTCAAGGTCTGCTTGAAACATGGTAAAAGCTTGCTATTATTTTCCTGTTAGACTCGGGTCAGAACTAATTTTGAGGAGACCTTTTAAACCCCTGATACTGCAGCACCCCAGGTAAGAAGTGAAGTGGAAGTGGAAGAAATATGATAATTTCAGCAGAGGGAAACAAACTACAAAAGCAATTCTTTGAGCAAGGGGAAAATAAAAAAGTTGTACAAAACANAGCTCAGCATTTGGGCAGTGTGAAACTGGTATCAACCAGGGCATTTTGGATTGAATCATGTCCTTAGAATGCTGCTGCCATCCAAAGACACAAGCTGGTATTGCTGTACTGCTGTGTACGCAGGAATCTGACGTCAGTAGTTTTGGAAAGAAATAAGGCAGATATGCCATCATTCCTCAAGTTCCACTTTTTCTGCTAAGGGGTCTAAAGTGAGAACCATTTAATTTTTCTTCTTTTTTTTTCTTAAAAAAAAACCCACCCCATTTTTGTGAGAAATAATTGGTTTTCAAAATTTTGAAATATAGCATTCACCCTGTCTCACGAAAACATTTATTTTCTATGATGTGAACATCAGGCTGGGCTACAGAGCAGTCTTTGTTCATTGCCCTTCCCCTGTCTTCCTGTAAAGGATCTTACTAATTTTTCATGTCAAACAGCTCGGCAAATTCTTCTTTGTTTGGAGCACTTAAATGGCAATCAGGTATTTTTCTAAAACAATCTGCTCTAGATCAGCAGACTAGATAGGGCCCAATTAACACTTCTTATGTCTCCTGGCATGATTGTTCACACTGAAAAGATAAATTTCTAGGCTTCGCTAAGGAGAAAACAAGAGACAAAGTTATACTGCTGTGATTATAGCAACTTTTACTTCAACATAGACTTGTAGGGGCAGGATGAGTCATGGGGAAAAATCCTACAAACGTGGATGTCTTATTTAGTCTACTTCACATGTTAATTTTCTAAGTATCTGTGGCCAGTGCATTAGAATACAATTCTCCTGAGTGATTAAAATTGCTTTTTCCTTACCTCTTCCAGCACTTATTAGTATGTAGTCATAGTTATGTGATTGTTACAACTTCATTGTATATTTCACAGTTAACCCAAACTAGGTCTAACAAACACTTTGGTGCTACAATTTATAAAAAAAAATAACATATCTTTATTTTTCTTTTTAACCTCACCAACCACAGTCCTCACAACAGTGAATTTTAAATCTCAGCATATCTACAGTACAGCCTGATTTCTGAAAAGAAACCTCCTAAACATAAATTTACCCTGATTTTCTGCAAAGCCAAACCATTTCAGTGAGGTTTACAAAGCTATTTAGAAGTAGTTTATCTTGATGTAAGAAGGGTCTCATTAATATCTTTGATGTTGTTATGCTCTTTATAACAGTCTCTCTCCTATTAACATCTATCCAGTTCTGTCCTATTAAGAGAAATTCCTTCATTATCCCATCTAGTGGCTACTGAGTGCTTCAATCTATTTGTGATTTTCACCTGTGTGTTTGTTCTTCTGTGAAATTATGCAGGCTATTACTATTTGGACATAATTAATCATGCTTCTGCTCTTTAGTGGGGAGCTCCACAGGTTGATTGCGCTATTATACAATTATGCTTCAATACTTGTGAAATACAGCTTGTTTCAGCTGTAATTTGGCTTGTGTTGTCACCCCTCTTTCTGTATTAACCTTTTTTGCCAGCTCCTCCAATTTTCTGTGGATTACAATTCACACCTGGGTATGAACTGACAGTGCTTGACTGTGGGAGCTTTGCCAGCGCTGAGTAGCCAACTCAGCAGTGCTCCACTGTTTTTCAAACCTCACTCATCACCACCAAAACTGGTACTAAAAGGCAAACACCAAGACTTCTCTTGTTTACCTTCAGCCTTGTAAGCAAGACCACTTAATTTTATTGTATTAACCTTAACAATGCCACTAGCTTACATTATTTTTTTTTTTACTATTGTTGCTAGGTTTGTGATTTCATACAACCTAGTTGACACATATTTTGTTTATCACAGAAATATAAAACTTTCCCTATGTATTTGGTTCCAATGTTGGGAAGCAAATGGGGTTAAATGTTGATCTTGTCTGAGATATAGTTCAAGGCCACTTTCATTTGGAGCAGAAAGCAAGGGAAGTGCTTGACTTGGGGAATGGCTGGAAACCTGGCAGTGATAAAGCTCCTCCTGGTTAATTTACCCACGGTAAAGCTTAAAACCGTAAAGGAAGGTGGACGATGTTGGTGACACACTTGGGAAGTCTGTATGGAGAGAGCTGGTGAAAGTGATGCTGGATGCTGTTTTTTCTCAGAAATAATGAAATTGAGATTGCCAAAGTCAAACCTTGTGCTTCTGAATCACCTGAGCATCCCAACTACTTAAGGACACTGCCCTGGACAAAATTCTCCTATGAATGGATGCTATGATTTTCAGTTTTGGACAGTTCACTCGTAATTTGGTACTCTCACTTTGCGAGGAATTAAATCACCTCACTCTATACCAGTCCTGTAGCAAATCAAGAGGAAACAGTTCCATTTGCAAATAACTCAGTGAATGTGAGAAACATTAATGGGTGCAGCTTCTGTGCCACCTAGGGATTTAGTCATATAGCTCCCATCAGCTTCAGGATTGAAATGTCTTGCATCTACTTTGAAAATATACCTCAAAGATTTTACCGCAAAGGCAAAACACAAAGGCAGCAAAGAAATTCAGACTGCAAGTGGAAATTCCCTTCCTCATGTGTATTGATGGAGTGTTCAAAATGCAGCTATCTTGTACATCATAAAATGTAGTAACCAGACATGACAGGTGATTTTAGAAGGAGAAAGAATACAACAGATGAATTTTCCATTTGCAGTGTGCAGCTTAGAGGTGTATACTCTGATATTATATCAAAAAACCCTCAGATGCAGCAGCGTCATTGATATCAGCAGTGTCCCAGTGATGAAGCTTGCTGGGAACGTGCTCCATCACTATGGAGCAGGATAAGGAGCATGAACTGGATGCATCAGAGCAGATGCACAGCTGAGGAAGAAAACTGTATTCAAACATGATTGACCGAACATAGTATCTGAAAGATAGGAGCTGAATTTACCTTTTCAAAGGTGCTTTTTCTTCATCTTGTCAAAATTTGTGTTCTCCTTAAGTGACTCCATGTGAAGCCTAAGCAGTCAGCTCCAGGGGAAGTGCTTACCAGACAAAAGGTATCACTGCCTTGGATATGTGCTGGGAATACCCATTTCCTTCTCTGTCACTGCTTCCACCACTCTTTGGCAAGTCAGATCGTGTCATCCATCTCACCTTATTTTAGTTATCCAAAATAGATTTATCAGCCTAAAACGGTCACCAAGATTCATCAAGGGAGAGAGAAAACTGGCGGTTCATCTTGCCTGTCTTTGACATTTGTCTATATGAGACAATACTGAAAACTCTTTCATATTTTAGATACGTCACATGTAAGCACTTCTGTGAGTGCATGCAGCCAGTGAGGAAAACTGTAGCATATGTGTATGGTTAGCTAATCTGATTTCAGATATGTTTTTAGGCATGTAAAATTTTAAAATTAGAGTTTTGAAAAATATGTGGGGGTAGGAAGTTATGTCCTTTAATTCTTTAATCTTCTTCTTAGGTTCAAGTCTATTTTGAATCTAGCTGTCTTCCACACATTGGGAAATTTTCTTATGTTTGTAGCTTTCTTGCATCTTATGACATNAATGTCTTGCATCTACTTTGAAAATATACCTCAAAGATTTTACCGCAAAGGCAAAACACAAAGGCAGCAAAGAAATTCAGACTGCAAGTGGAAATTCCCTTCCTCATGTGTATTGATGGAGTGTTCAAAATGCAGCTATCTTGTACATCATAAAATGTAGTAACCAGACATGACAGGTGATTTTAGAAGGAGAAAGAATACAACAGATGAATTTTCCATTTGCAGTGTGCAGCTTAGAGGTGTATACTCTGATATTATATCAAAAAACCCTCAGATGCAGCAGCGTCATTGATATCAGCAGTGTCCCAGTGATGAAGCTTGCTGGGAACGTGCTCCATCACTATGGAGCAGGATAAGGAGCATGAACTGGATGCATCAGAGCAGATGCACAGCTGAGGAAGAAAACTGTATTCAAACATGATTGACCGAACATAGTATCTGAAAGATAGGAGCTGAATTTACCTTTTCAAAGGTGCTTTTTCTTCATCTTGTCAAAATTTGTGTTCTCCTTAAGTGACTCCATGTGAAGCCTAAGCAGTCAGCTCCAGGGGAAGTGCTTACCAGACAAAAGGTATCACTGCCTTGGATATGTGCTGGGAATACCCATTTCCTTCTCTGTCACTGCTTCCACCACTCTTTGGCAAGTCAGATCGTGTCATCCATCTCACCTTATTTTAGTTATCCAAAATAGATTTATCAGCCTAAAACGGTCACCAAGATTCATCAAGGGAGAGAGAAAACTGGCGGTTCATCTTGCCTGTCTTTGACATTTGTCTATATGAGACAATACTGAAAACTCTTTCATATTTTAGATACGTCACATGTAAGCACTTCTGTGAGTGCATGCAGCCAGTGAGGAAAACTGTAGCATATGTGTATGGTTAGCTAATCTGATTTCAGATATGTTTTTAGGCATGTAAAATTTTAAAATTAGAGTTTTGAAAAATATGTGGGGGTAGGAAGTTATGTCCTTTAATTCTTTAATCTTCTTCTTAGGTTCAAGTCTATTTTGAATCTAGCTGTCTTCCACACATTGGGAAATTCTCTTATATTTGTAGCTTTCTTGAATCTTATGACATTCTGTGTTTTTTCTTTAAAAAAAATACAAGATTCAGCTTATTATTATTTTTAATGACGTTTACAAATACAGATTTTATAAGCCTTCTGAGTGCAGAGGAAAGCTGGAAAACAGTCAAGAGTAGGACATGAAGCTGTGAAAATTGAAAGGTAAGTGAACATAACTCAGATTATTATATCTACTCATTTTCCAAACTAATTTCAAGATTTTTAAAGGAATATAACTGATTTTTTTTATATATATTTCATATTGGAGATGATGTAAATAAACCTCAGGTTTCCTGTTTTCCATGTTGAAGGATGGTAACTTCAAGTCAGTGGAATACAATGTCCAAATTTTCTACTGGGACAAAGAAAAAATATTTGTTCATGAGAAATTTTTGACATATTGATCAAATTCTACCCCAAGCAAGAAAGACCTTGTGCTAATTAGTTTTAACCTACATTCCTCATTTCACTTGTCTCCCCCTGTGAGCCCAGTGCAATGATCAAAAATCAAAGTCACTTGTTAATTCTGTTAAATATCCACAATGACAGATGACAAGAGATTGTCAAGAGAACAGAGCCTTTGTTGACAATTGTGCTCACACAAAGGGTAGTTCAAAAGCTGGAAGGCTAAGACAACATAAACCAAAAAGGGAAAAAAGTGTCTTCTTCATCACGATAGAAAGTGAATTTGGAACTGATTATAGGAGAACACAGGAGATATTTCTATCACTCAGAGTCTCTAGTATAAGACTCCACGTAACTTTTGGAAAGATGTTCTTTAAATCAGATGCACATCACTGACCATGAGGTAACCCTGTGTGTGGGAAGTGGGACTGGAGAGACACAAGAAGAGGTCCCACCTAACTATACCAGCTGATGGGTTCAGGACTATCTGTCTGCACAGTGGCTCTACTAAATGTCATCATGTAAACTTGACCATATACTCTAGATGTACACATGTCTGGGTCCATGCTTGCAGATGTAAAAAACCATTTTTTCTATTTACAGGAACATATCGGGGTGTGGTTTGACATACAGGTTTTATGACCTAGCCCTTGGTTAAGCACTGTTTGAATGACTGTTTTAGTAATTCATTAAACTTTTATATGGGGTGGTGTCAAGGAACCTGAGATATTTTTTTAATAGTGCACTAGTCTCCAACATATGCTGCACGACATGTCAGAGAATATGAGTGTATAATATATACCTTGAATATGTGTGACCAGTGGAACTACCAAAATATGTACTGAATGCCACGGTATTAGTATATTATTCATACAGAACATTTAAAAACAAGGTTTAGAACTATGATCACATTTAGTACTTTTTTGTTTTGAGATGCTTTGTATTCAGCAGGCTGCAGCTCAAGTTTCCCTTTTATGTTTCTTTACTCTTTTAACTATTCCAAGACTGAATGAGAACCAATGGTCCTCAGCAATATGTGAATCCTTTAGCACTTAGAATTTAAGTCAAATAAACACCTTTTTTTTTTTTCACGTAAATGTGGATACCATAGCAATATTTACAAATGGAAAACACCAGAGGGTAGTATTTATTTATTTTCCAAGATATTGAGGAACAGTAGAGCACTCTGGCTGCTGAATCCAGAAGGATATAACTGAACACTTAAATTTGTTCCGACCAAATGTAGTCTATTCTAGCATACTTCTACTGGTGAGTGCGTGAGAAAGCTGAGCTTCAGATTGTGTGAGCTATCAGGACAAGACTGAGAAGTCTGATACGGTTAAGGAAATGAAAGATAAGCACTAAACTGGCAAGCTTTGCTTCTCTAGCAGCTCTGAATTATTAACAATGCAAAACAGAAGCAATGAAATCTTGAGAGTCACTTTGTAGGCCTGGAATGAATAATTTAGGAAAGCTACTGTCTGCTGTCTCCTTGTTATTAAACAGGCAATTGGAAATGGCTGAAAATGACTGAAAGCAATAAAACAGAGGCTGGTGGAATAGCACCTTTGCACAGCTTTGGGCCTCTTTGCTTACGCTGGGGTGTGCTGTTATATGGGAGAAAATTTCTTTGGCACTTAATCTGGGTGCTTGGTTGGATGCTTGTCTATCTATGTTGTTGGAATTGTCCTGTGTTAAAGAACGAACTGAAAAGTTTGTTACACAAGCTGCTATGGTGGTTACTGATGTAATAACACAAGCCATGAGCCAATGCTTACAATTATAAAGGTCTGGAGTTCAACTTCTGAAATTAGTGTTAATTAATTTTTTCTCTTATTTTCAAATCTACCTGCTAGATAATAAAGGAATCTCCTTCATTTGCATTACACTCCATTGACAGTCTGTATAATCTCAATTTCAAGTCCACATGAATTAGCTGTGAAAAATTTCTGAGAGCCAGATTTCTTCACTGGGTATGCACATAGTGTGGGTTACGGTAGTTTTCTTGCTACAGCCATTTCTGTCAGGAAATAAGGACTAATTCTGTGAGATCAGCTGAGCTGATAGCCTTTAATTACAATTGTATAATTAAAGTTTACCAGGGAAGTTCTTATGTAATAGTTCTTAATTTCTTACATAATATTTATGTTCTTACGTAACATTTACAATAACTAGTAACCCCAGCTTGGATGAAGTCTCTTCTCAGCAGGAGGTTGTGAGATGTATGTAAATGCAACATACAGCTTGAAAATTTTAGTTAAATATCTTGATTCATCCCCATCTACTTTGATGTTAGACCACGTCACTCGGGGTAGGGAATCTTCTCATGAGCTCCCTATAGTTGGCAGAAGGAGGTAACTACCTACAAAGGTGATAGCGATGCCAAATCTCTGAATGACAAGACAGTGACCTTAATTTAACCTCAGTTAAATTCCTAAAAGTAGGCAAGTGAATCCAAACTAAAAAAGTACAACTAGCAGGAGCCGTTATTAACTGAAGAAAAAAAATGAAGGCAAAAAAAGTGCTGTCAACAAATAGTGCTACACTTGCTCGATCTTAAACCAAACAAGCCTGGATGTTAAGGCTGGGTGATAGCTGTAACCCAAACACCTTCATATGAATGAGTGGAAAGAACAGTAGACAACTGAATGAGTCTGAACCCCAGCAATGTTCTGAAAAATGGGGATATCCTCCAATGGAGCACAAGCTTTAATGTTTAAAGAAAAAAAGCAACATCTGAGCTATTCACAGCTCTAGCATCTAGTACCCAGCTAAAACCCATTGCCGAGGACTGTTGCATATTTTGTTTCCCTGCTGCATCTAGTGAAAAAATATATGCTTAAATTTCAGGACTTCTTTTTAAAGTGTGCATAGGAACAAAGTGCAGTGATGAGCCAAAAACCAAATGAAAGCCCAGCCAAAGACAGAAGTTCCTTGAAACTTAATTTTGCACACTAGAAAAGTGCTCTTTCTTCATCTCTACAATTCTCTTTTTCAGCATGAACACCAGCAATTTCCATTCTTTGCTTCTTATTGTGTGCACAGCAAACATCACAGGGATAATGTTTACTTACCCCTCAGGGGGCTTGTGAAGATTAATTACTTAATGTTCTTGATGCACGTCAAAGATGAAAAGCTCAGTGTAAGTACTAAGCATTTGTGCATTCATAGACATCAGAAATACGCGTTCTCTACAGGAAAGATGAAAGGTAGGACTGTTTTCTAGCTGTGTCCAATTTCCAATTTATAGAAAGCCTAAAAATTACATTTTAATAGTTGAGCTATTTAGAGAAAATATTGTATAAGACATCCAGATGTCTATTTTTGCTTTTGAACCTGGGTGAAGAAATAATTGAAAAGCTGCTGATTCCATTAGGAGACAAAAAAGAAAAGAAAAGTTATGACATTTAGTGAGATTACAATGGAAATGAGGGAAAGAAAATGTTCTACTTAAGAGTTTATAATGCAAAGAGTATTTAAGATGTTTATACCTTAAATTTTTCCCCTAGGTTCCTGACACTTGTCTTGTTTCATACTGTTCATTTTGCATAGTAAAGTCTTGATCTAAACCTATGGTAAAGGCACTGGATCTTTCTACTGGTTGCAGTTGTTTATGGTTAAAATTCTCTTTTGCCTGAAGAAAAAAGAGGACATTTGTACATTTTTCTCAGATCTAAGAGAAATAACAGAAAATTAAAAATAATTTTAAACCATACTATTATGTGAAATAATGCAGATAAAAACAGACTTACTTTCTAATGTAAGGCCATAAGTGACGTTTTTGACAGCCTTAAACAAATGGTTAGGAATGTTTCTTCAAATATTTACTGGTTCAGGACTTATTCTGGAGTGTGTATTATAAGAAAAGAGTCACCAAATTGCATATATATGCACATAAATAAATATATATACATGTGTATGTATATATATACACATATGTCTCATACATACATACACATATATAT
>VZTO01017293.1:552842-568641 GCA_013400615.1 Syrrhaptes paradoxus | reverse complement strand
AGAGCCTGAGAAAAGGTTAAGAAGAAGTAAAGGTATCTGGTTGTCTTTGATTATGCATCTCTAAACAAAGCCCATCACCGCCTTGCTGCCTTCTGTCATGTAGAGATCTGTTGGAAGGTTTGAGATAGGTTTATCTCTCTTTGGCAAGTGGGGCTGCCGTTACACAACTATTATCTTATAAAGAATTGCTGTAAGGGTTACAACAAAAGCTTTTATAAATTGGCATGTATTCATAAAGTAATACATTGCGTATGTGATCAATATTAGGTATATTGTTAGGTTGTGAGGTTCACCTAGAGGTCAACTTTGGTTCAGAGCTTCACTGCTCAGACCCTAGTATTTCAGCATCTATTAACAAAGGATTTATAAATAACATTATGGTAGTCTCCCTGCAGTCTCTATTGAATCAGCCAATAACAAAATTATATTCTAAGAGCTTGGAGTGCAAAAGTCTGGCAAGGTATTTCATTTAAAACTTCATTCAACACTTATCAAATTGGACTGATCGACAGCAGTCTTAGTTAAAGCGTAAATCAAGAGAACAGCACAGGCCAAAGCAATTTCAGGTCCCATCCCCATCTCAATTGTATTTGGAAACCCTGTGTCCAAAGATAAGGAAGTCTTATTACAGCTGCAGCATTCAGTCAGTATTTAAGCACAAGCTTGTGATCAAGGTATGAGCAATAAAGACAGATACCCATGAGATGGCCAAGCAGTAAGATGCAACCAACGCTGATTTCAAACAGGACAGAGACCAATTAAAGCTTTTATACCTTGGCATCACTTTTTATATTTACACAATTAAGTGAGGTGAAAAGCAATGTTGAAAAATTTTCCTAAGCACTGAAGTCCCAGTTCACTAAATATTGTCTTTTTAAGAAGCGGACAGAACATGTCTTTCTGCAAGAGTTATTGTGACAAGGAAACGCCAATGGCACAGAGCACTCATGTGCAGCTCCCACAAAAGCAGCTCTTGGCTTTCCTTAGAAGGGGTGACCTCTCCTTTCAGACAACCCCACTTCCCCAGTAAGCCCCAGTTCGACCAGCTCACCATGCTGACACTGCAGCAGCACTGCAGGTACAGAACCATGCCATCATCGTGCACTGTATTTTAAATAATTCCAAAAAATGGTCTACAAAGCCCTTCAGAAGAAGCTCCACGCAAAACTAAGCCACACGACGTCTCTAATTAGACAACTGCTAATACAATAGTGTTTAGATGCTATTTTTGCATCAGAAAAAACCTTCCTAGTTAAGTGATGCCTTGAAAATTTCAGCATCACTGTATTTAAGATGGCCCATAGGTATTCTACAGGAAAACACACTGTGGAACACTTCTGCTCTTTCCAAAGTCTGCTCATATTAGTACTTCATAATTGCTGAAGATCCTCAAACTCACAGAAAAAAAAGGCTGGAAGAAAGCTGAAAAGGTCATTAATTCCCTCACAAGTGTTTTATATGGCTACACTTATGTCATTCTGACATTTGTTTCACATAGTATTAACAGGCTTTTGTGAAGACTTCCAGATAGTCCACAAGAAAAAAAATCTGAAGATCAGATACAGTAAGCTCTAAAAACATGATAAATCTTCTGGTGTATGCTTTTAAACAGTAGCCCAATAAAAGACTAATCATTTTTCCAGACCATGGATGCATGGTGTAACAAAAAGGTCAAGGGGATATGAGAAGAATCTTTGAGACCATTTTGTGTTACACAAGACAAACTGGACCACAACAGTCCTTTCCAGCCTTAAGATTAGTACTAAGGTGCCACATTTCACCTTGCAGATTCTGTCTCGTCAGTCTAGCACATCATTAGGGTATCTCTAAAAAAGCAGCAAGTGGTACCTAGAGCTAAAGGCATCACTGCAACCTCCCTGCTGAGAAGCAGCAAGTGAAGCCAATGAGCTCCCCTACACACAGCCTGGATTTAAATGGAGAAGCTGAGTCAAATCATTAGTAAGAAACTATTTAACTTTGAGAAACTCCTCCACCTACCATAAAAGTTTAGGGGAACCCCTGTAAGACAGACAGAAAACTCATCTGTAACACTCCCTTCTTCCTTGAAATTAGGGCTTCTTGATCCCAAAAAGAGCAGGCTGGAAGCAGTCAGATAATTTGTACAGTGCTAAACCAGTCCAGGTTTCTGAACTTCCATGAGTGCACACAGACCAAGAACATTGTACTCAAAACTGTGTGAAGGCCAGTCTAGAACAGAAATCTATTGTCCTACAAACTCAGGAGAGGGTGTAGGGTATAGTTAAGCAAAACAAAAAGCCATGAAAAAACTAAACTGATACGATGGACCTTAGTGCTTTTTATTTTCACAAAAGTGAAATCTGTCATTTAACTTTAATTTGGAGGTGGGCAGAAGAGGAAAAGAGTAATTATTTTTCCCTTCACTGGTCTACTCCAGAGCTGTATCACTTGAGTCTGTATACAAGAGAGCACATCATTTCTGCTTGGTATCAGGAGAAAGACAACAAAAAAAATCAGATCCTCAGTATCTGAGGGTCAAGGAGCTCAGGGAGCAGAAACTGGGCTGCTGACCAGAGATGCATCAGGATTGGTGCTTCACTGCCACCTCTGGCTGACACACATCAAAAGGCACCAGTAACAAAAACATCAGTCCATTATCAGTTAACAGACAAGGAGACACATGAAAGGAAGAATGACTGCATTAAAAGTAGTCCTTCCATTTCTACATCTTTTAAAAACATCATTATTATCCCAAAGCAGCAGGAAAAACTGACTGAAAATATCTAAAACATTTTGCTTTCAAACACATTTGCTTTCCAGGGTACTGTTACTGGCTAATCAGAGTCAGTAAGAGACTACAGATTTATTTATTCTCCATTCAGTAAATGCAGCAGCATTCTGCAACAGCAGCACTTTTGACTTCTTCCTAGATTCCTTCTCTTGTCCACAAAGAGGCATCTTCCCCTATTGACTATTCCTTCTGTACAACCCAAACAGATTAATAAAGCTGAAGAAAATCAGTAAATCCTCAAAGGATTTGCAACTTCAGATTTTCACTGTTACTATATTATACCAAGATCAGCACAGCAGTTGATATAACAAATTTTCTTTTGGATTAAGTGCAAGAACAATAGGTTTATTGAAATGATTTCTAATCTTTCAGGTTTCCAATTATTTTGTCAAGAAATTCTTCCTTGAAAATAAAGACCTATAAAAGAACACCTATATAGGCCAAAAAGTGAAAGATTTACCAACTGCAAGAATTAAACAGACATTTGTTTGCTGCCTTGCAACTTTGTTGCTGTTGAGCTGCTAGCTGAAGCCAAAAGCCTGATAAACACATCAAACAAGAAATGGAAGGCAGCCAGCAAAACAGCAACTGGAAATGGAGAATAGGAAGGAAAGAAATCCATCTAACTTTCTGGTTTCTTATTAATTTTACCTTGACAATAAGGTAACACAATGAAAAATGACAACACAACATAAAAGAACAAGAAGTTATAAACATAACCAAGTGAGTTGTAACAAAGGAATATTTTAAGATGGGATAAGTTCAAAGAATAAGACGGGCACTGCTCAGCTATTGAGACACTCAAAAATACAGCTTTCTCAGGTTAACAGAAATGTTTCTTCATTCCACCTCTCCAGTTGCTACTATTCAATTTGCTCCTTGTCATAGCCAGCCTATCCCAAATCACCAACAGTTCAGTAAGCAGCCTAACAACTCTGCAAAAATCAAATGTCAAGCAATGCACCTCATTTTGAATCAATTATGTCAAGAGATTCAAGATCTAGTTCTTATATTAAGTGTTAATCAGTCACCACTAAAGCACTGTGCTTTATATTTTCATTAGCACTTTTTTTGGCCAGACACCTCATCACCAGTTTAAGGGCCTCTTAGCACCTTTATTTACCTCTGAAGGTAGCCAGGCACTCAAACCACAGGTTAACCATCCTTTTCACAAACCAGACGAGCAAGAGGCCTACAGACCTTAAGTTTGCAAAGCACTGTGTTTTCTTCCAGTATCTTCCTGAAGATTAAGACACATGGATGTACACAGNGAACAAGTTATAAACATAACAAAGTGAGTTGTAACAAAGGAATATTTTAAGATGGGATAAGTTCAAAGAATAAGACAGGCACTGCTCAGCTATTAAGACACTCAAAAATACAGCTTTCTCAGGTTAACAGAAATGTTTATTCATTCCACCTCTCCAGTTGCTACTATTCAATTTGCTCCTTGTCATAGCCAGCCTATCCCAAATCACCAACAGTTCAGTAAGCAGCCTAACAACTCTGCAAAAATCAAATGTCAAGCAATGCACCTCATTTTGAATCAATTATGTCAAGAGATTCAAGATCTAGTTCTTATATTAAGTGTTAATCAGTCACCACTAAAGCACTGTGCTTTATATTTTCATTAGCACTTTTTTTGGCCAGACACCTCATCACCAGTTTAAGGGCCTCTTAGCACCTTTATTTACCTCTGAAGGTAGCCAGGCACTCAAACCACAGGTTAACCATCCTTTTCACAAACCAGACGAGCAAGAGGCCTTTCAAGATCTAGTTCTTATAGCACTGTGTTTTCTTCCAGTATCTTCCTGAAGATTAAGACACATGGATGTACACAGCATGTCACAAGAAAACGAAACTCCCTAGGCCCATGTAACCTTACAGCCTTAGGGCCATAAGGATATTCACTTTCCAGCTAGTGATGCATCTGGAGCTCACACTTAGCTAGCAATATATGATTTTTAAGTCACTCCCAGCACTAGTCCCACCCTGCCATGCAGCTGCCATTGCATAGGTGAGACTCACCATCCCAGGGGCAGATAACCCCACTTTATCAAGCTACTCCACTTGCCCAGCATAAACATCCTGTCCTTTATAATTTTCTGTTTGAAAACCAGTATTAATAACAACAACACTAAGCTTGCAAGATTCCTGCAGAGCTCAGCTCAGAACAGTTAATTCACCATAAAATATTAGGTGTCCTAATCCAGTTAATCCATTTAAACATGCTTTTGACTGAAACTGCTAAATACTAATTAAAAAGTCACGCAGTACCACACTGAATATTTTAGAGGCTACTCAACACTGACCTTTGCTACCCAATTCTTTCAAATCAAAGAGCATCCTAAAGTCAAGCATGATTAAGAAAAAGTAGTCAGAGTGAGCAAAAAAAATTCAGAGGGCAGAAGTGTCATATACTCAGAATTTAAGTACATGCAAGTTAAGACAAACAAGCCACAGGCCAGAAGAGCAGCCATTCAGCCCTGTGACCTTCTGATTTCTCCAGTAAATAAGTACTCGGAAGGTTACAGTTTTAATTTGCATGGCTGGTGTCGAAAAGGATTGAAAGTGACAAAGCATGTCAGTTTAAATTTGAAACCTTTAAATTTGATCTCTCTCATTGACTGCCAAAGCAAGTGTGCAAGTGAATTAGGAGTCAGCTTTCGCCTAAATGTGATCATCGGTGAGTGGCTGCGGGCTGGAGTCACACTTCAGAGCAGATGAGCCCAGGGTGAAGTATGTACTATTATCTCCAGCCGCATTTCACAGCAGCCCTGTTAACATGACCGGAATACCTGATAAATCACTTCCCCAGCCTTTTAAGAGACCAAGACTGGCATCTAATTGTTAATAAGTCCTGTGACTTTCTGCATACACTTTCACTGAAGTCAAAGCAAAGAACCAACCATGACAAAGCCATGAAGTTCTGAAGTGTTACTGAACAAGGAAGGCTGAAATATGAGGGACAATGTCTGAAATATCCCTTCTTCACTCCAAATCTAGTTACTTTTCATGATGTTTTAACAAAATTAAAATCCACCTTCCCTGGTTTTATGGTGCTACCATCCCACCATATCCATTCCTATTACTGTCACTTGAATTCCTCATAGCACAGAGCCTGACAAATAACCAACTCCACAGAACATTTTCATAGACTTATTTTGAAGTCTGATTAGTAGAAGATAACAGAAGAGACTCTTCTTTCTAGTTAACCTCTAAGAAAGACAACTTAAAGTGACCTGCTGTCTGAAAATAATCTTTGCCTGGAGGGCATATTATGAAATTTACTATTTTATTCAAATGAACAGGATGCTCTGAGTAATCTTAAAACCCAATCAGCTCTCTTCAGCTATATTTGCTTTACAAAACACCTATGACCTTCACAAAGGGTTTTGCCAGCCCCTAAGAGAAGGGCTTCTGAAGTATAGTCTCAGTCATATAAGCAACAATGAGAAAAAAAAAAAGGAGAGTTAGAGGTTACACAGCAACAGAATACAAGTAACACCATCAGAGACTGGGAACCAGCAGCACCACACGTGTCTGTTCCATGCCATGAAACACCTGTCCTCACAGGAAAGCGGATGATTCAATAGCAAACTGATTATTTAGATCACAACACAACTTCACTACATATAATCGAGTACATCTTTTAGAATTGTGAAAATTGAACTCTATTTGTGAAAAACTAAAGAAAATCCTCATTAAGTGCCTAGAAGCCCTTGCATACCAAGACAGATTTATTCAAAATCAAGAACATCTATGAAACGCTAGTAAATTAACTTCCTAAATTAACAACCCTTTTTACAAAGCTATCCTTTACCTGCTAAAAAAAAATCAGGCAGTTAATATCCTCCACAGTGTAGAAAGTCAGTACACTTTTCCTCACACTCCATCCTCCCTGATACCTATTTAGGGAGGTCCTGGTCTGTTTGATTATTTAACTCCTCCTCAAAATTTGACAAACAGCAAGCCTGTACAGATCACTACTAGACACGTGGCTCGGTAAAGTCATTCAATATACAGCTAGCACATACAGCCATCTACTGATGGGAAGGCTTCTTATTCCTGTTCATCATCTTGTGGAAAGTTTAAAGGAAGCTTCAGCAATTTAAGATATTACTTCAAATCTCAAAGTAGCTCAGATGAGCTGGTAAGGAAGAATTCCACAGGTACAGTCCACAGAGCAGTAAAAGCTGTCTTTCAGCCATGGCACCAGGACTCATGAGAATTTCACCTGCCGTAACTTTGATTAGAGTCCTCCCTACCTACACATTTAACACTACACAAATCAAACAAGTAGCAGACATCCATTTTAATACCTCCCCTGTTACAAAACATGTCTGGTATCAACATGTTTTATTTTCAGTTAACTTCTTCCATCTGCAATTTCACGTATTTTACCCAACATTCACTAAATACTTCTCATAAATCAACACTATGCAGAGATGTGAAAAATGATGAAGACAAAGTAACTCTTCTCTTTCAGATCTTTCAATAATTTTACAGCATCACTCATGAGCTAAGTTATGACAATCAACATTACACTTGCACATTCACCAGCATTTACATACAACCCCAAATGCAAAGTCAGCCTTCAAAAATAAAGGTCTCAAAAGGTTAAAAAATAAAGCTACTCGGAGCCTTGCAATGATAAACACAAGCAACTAGCCTGATTTCAGAACAAGCACCACTTTCACATACCAAAATACTTTTCAGCTTTTGCATAAAGGCAAGCAGCTGACTTATAAATAGGAAAAATACAAAGAAACATACACTGAACTCCAGCTTCTTCACAGAACTACATCCTTCCTGAGGCTCTTCAATTACAGAACTTATTAGAAGATAATAATTGAACATAATGTTCCAGTTCCCATTGTCTGGTACCAGCTGCAAATTAATCCTCTTAGCATAGTCACCTTGTTACACATGCAAAATAGGTCTACTTCCAATCTATAACATGTTTAAAGGTTTAAAAGTAAAAATATCCCCTTTTTAGGAAGGCTTAATGTTCAAGTATACAAGTAAATCATCTTAATTAGTGCAGAGGATAGAGTCTGGTCTCCTGCAGAAGTTTCCTATTGTTCTAAAAATTTAAGCAGCATCTGAATATCTCAATGACTGTTTAAAGCAAAATTTAAGCAATAGGTCTTATGTTTGTGTCCCAAAAAGACAAGTTGTCAAATACCTGAGCAGAGTTTTCAACAAGAAAAATCAGCATTTCCATATACCATGCAGGAACAATGAAGGATACTGAGCTTTGATTCGAATGCTTTCAAAATGCTTAAAACAAGTTTTTGTTAAGGCAAGAGGAGATGCTGTCATCTCTTAATTTTGAAATACAGATTAATAATACCACCCAGCAAAGCATTCCTGCAGCATCCTAGTTACCTCCACGTTATTTTTTTCAACTGAAAGGCTACCCTGGAACTCTAAAAGCATATCAAGCTCCACTTTTTTCCTGTATCACTTAAAATTGTGTAATTTGTGTGTACCCAAATTATAATTTGTAATTATAAGCACAATATGCAAATATGTCCACTTCCATTTGAAAACTGTAATTAACAGATTTTGGAAGTCTAGACACAGGACTCCTCCCTAGAAACCAATTTTCAGCATGGTTAGAAATTTGTTAGCGATTTGGCTCTTTTGTCTTACACAGTACACACTTCAGCATCTTGGAAGGATTCATTAATTCAACCACATTTTTAGAAATCAGTCTTGAGTTTCTGAAGAAAGCTGGCTGATCTACAGTATTTCAGTTTAAGTAAATAGCATTACATTTACTATCCCTATTAAGACATCAAAATACTATTACATAATTAAGCTGGTTATTTTAAGCACTTAAAACCTTTGCTAAGACATTCGCACAACCATTCTTAGCCAAACTAAGAAACCTGTTTCATTCTAAATCAAAAACATAAGCAAACCTAGTTTAAGAAATTAGACAAACCATTTCATTTGCCTCCTTACTGAACTATCACAGGAAGAACTAAGCAGACCTGACATATTAAGTACCAGTCAGAACTATTAGTTTTCCACTAATATTTGCCTTAATTTAACTGCACAGAATTGTTACAATTGAGAAGAAAAAAGGCATTGATAAAGTTAGTGTAATGACAGGATGGGTTTGTAAAACATCTCTTACATTTCCCACTTGTATTATACAGTCACTTCACCTTATCTGGTTCTTTGGTGACTCTACAACTGTCTAATATATCTATTTTACATAGGTATTATACAAGTTTGCATTTTAAACTACAATTAACCAGTTGACAGTCACCCTCCTTAATCTTTTTTTACCCATCTCCACCATGTGAAGTACTTCAGATTTAATGGTTCCATGCCCATCTACATCTATTTCTTTCCACTGACAATATACTTTATTTTTGGAGCTAAAAGTATGCATGCAGGTACGAAGTATTACATGATAAAAGCAGGCAGAAGTTTGTCTGTGCTCTAATTTCCCATTTCAATGAGAATCTCAAAAAACTGTAGTCTCAGAAAGTCACAATTTTTATAACAGCCATACAGTCACATCTACTTCCATAAACACTGTTTGTAAAACAGTAAGTCATATACTTCTGCAACTTCCTAAAGTAATTACATATGCAGAAACAATTCTTCCTTCACTAGCTGAAGAACTTCACTAATTTGCAGCCTTAAATTCTCAGCCATCAAGCTAAATTTTAAACAAGTTTATTTACAGCGAACAATACAAATATATATTTATTAGCATAATTCCCCTTTTCCCACCATCAACACTTAGTTTTACAAAGTCAGGAGAAATATGCTTTTGCATATTAACCACCCAAGGACATGCAGCTACAAATCACGTCATATGCATTCCACAGCTGAAACTGTGACAGCTGCTCCTAACTCCAGAATATTTCAGACAATAGTTCATTCTCTGATTTGGAGATGGGCATTCCCAGTCCATTACACATCAAAAACTACAAACAGTGCACTAAAAGAAGCCACATTGATTCAGACCTATTCCTGTTATAGAAATTAAAAGTACACTAGCACAGCTTTGTCATCACTGCAATTGAAGCCAAAATCATTTCAGCTTTCATTAAGTGATAGTAGAAGACCAGTCCATAACTTGTTTCACTTGACCAACCCAAGCACTGTATCAAGTGTTTTGTCTTTGCAGAGCTGTACTTGCAAGTCACCTGCCAATATACAATATTTCAAATTTTACATTAAATCCTATTGTAAACCGCATAGAATTACTTTCTAGTCAGCACAGCACCACTGAAACAAAAGAGCTAGCTAGCACTTTCAAGCATATCTGATACATCAGATGCAGAAGGGCTAGGAATCCCCTATTATTTGGAGTTATATAATTGCAAAAGAAAAAAAATGCTTCTGCATCTTTAAAAGATTCACCAAAATGTATTGTTGGTTCATTAATATTTTAGTTACAGAGCTAAAAGTTCCTAGGAAAGGACAAAGGTTGTGGGCTCCTTTTTAGAAAGGCTCACACATACATAGACAATGAGCTATTTGTTGTCAGAAACACATCAGCAGGGTAGAACGGGAAAACCTTTTAGGGTTTTAATCACCTTGAACGCCTAGCAGAGCATAGAAGACCCAAAGGGATCTACACAACAGTTTAACTAATTTTCTTAATTGAAGTAGTGAGCGATCATACCTTCGCTATTGTAAAAAACATCTGTGAAAGAGCAGAAATTTGGGCAGGCAGCCCCAGGTTCGCTGCTGTTCGGAGGAGATGTTGTGCCGGAGGAGCAGCCCCAACAGCCCGCCTGGGGAGGGCGGGGGGGCAGAGCCCTGCCCGGGGTGGGGCAGAACCCCCGGATCCTCCCCGCAACCCACCGAGGGCAAGGAGGCGGTGAACAGAGCACCCTGAACACAAAAAAAACCACCGAAAATACAAACACCCACCAAGCGGTGCCAAAGGAAGGGTAAAGCGCTCCCTCAGCATCGCCAGCTGCCGCCGCTGGCTCCGGCGCCCAGCCCCGCTCGTCCCACCAGCGCGGCGAAGGGGCCCCGCTCCCGCCGTGCCTCACCTTGGTTGACCAGCCGCAGGGCGTGGGTGAAGGACGGGTCCAGCGAGTCCTTCTCCGCCATCAGCTCGGGCAGGTACTTCTCGTCCATGGCGGCGGCGGCCTGGAGCGGCAGCGGGGCCGGGGCTCCGGGTGGCCCCACAGGGAAAGGGGCGGTGGCGGTGCGGGTCCGAGTCCCAAGCAGCGGTAAATCCTCGGAGGCAGCGCTTCCCCCTGGCCGCCTCCCGCCCGGGGCTGCGGGGACGCATCCAGAGGGAAGCGCCGCAAGCCTCCGGTCGGGAGCGGGGCGGGAAAGGAGCGCGGGCCGGGGGGACGCCCCCCAGCACCGGGCAAGGGACTTGGAGAAATTTCTCAGTAGAGGCGCACGGGGCGGAGTGGGAAAGAAAAGGAGAAAGAGACACGACCCGGGAGCCGCCGACCCAGGCAGGACGGGCTCCCCCGGCCTTCCTCACACACGCGCGTAAAAGAAAGGAGAAACCACGAGGCGGCCACCGCAACACACCAACCCGCACCCCCAGCGGCACTGAGCCGACAAACCCCTCCGCGACAGGTTTAAATACCCCTGCACAGGCCACGCCCCTAGCCGCCCGGAAGCCCCACCCCTTCCCACCCAGCCACGCCCCGGGACTCTGCCACTCCTCCTGTCTCCTCCCAATGGGCGGTGATAATAGAGCCTCCTTCACTGTCGCCTGCCTACTCAAGTGAGGATTCCTATTGCTCTGTATGCCTGTCAGTCAAGGTCCTGCCGCAGCTTCGGATTGGTGGCTGCTCTTTTCTTCTCCCGCCCCGCCGCCGATTTTGGGGCCGGTGCGGGGCGGAGGTAGTTTCTGCACGGCGGCTCCTCCCGGGGCGCGGGACGGGTGCATGGGTGGGTCTGAGGGGATGGGCAGCGGGGTCTCGCACTGAAACCTCCAGCGGACCCTTTCTTCAGAGGAGGGCTGACGCTGTTCCCCTTCGGGAGCTCATAGGTGCCTCGACAGACAAGCGACCCGTCGGTGCCGTGGGATCTGCGGGCGCTCGGGCTGCGGGACTGCGCCGAGCGGAGAGCTGTCGTCAGGCCGGGGGAGAAGGGACCGCCCGGGGCGTCCCGCCTCCTGCCGGCTGCATGGCCCTTCTCGGGACCCGCTCCCCGAGGGAACAGAGGGGTGAGAGGGGTCCAGAGGAGTCAGGACAGCGTCCTGACCCTCCCTTTCACATCTCAAGGGGAGGAATAACAAAAAAAAAGGCAAGATTTATTTTTAAAGGAAGAGAAAAACGGCGATTTTAACGTATTTTCCTACCCTAACAGCGGTGTTCTTTTATTTATCCAGCATTTTGTACCGACGCCTCTGGCAATACAAAGCACTTCATAAATACCAGGCAGAAAATCTTATTTGCGATGAATTACACTGATGGGCCGTTGTAGGTGCGTTTGTGATTCAGTAGCAGCCTGTTTTACAGGAAAGAGAAGCAAAGTTTAAAAGACCTTGCTCAAGCCTATTTTCCTATTTCTTCAGTGGATACGCTCGGTATATTAGATCATTATTCACTTCGATCTTTAGCTTTGAGGCTTTACATAGCTTCCTTCTTAGACCTTAGGTGTTTTATCAATGAATCTTCCGTGACAAAAGCCCAAAGGAAGCAAGACCAACTATTTATTGTCTGTAACAGAGTGTAAGGGCAAAGCAGAGGAAAATTACTGAATCACTGAAGCCAAAACCATGATGCTAAAGTAACATTTAAAACCAACATTTACTGGAAAAGCTGATAAGAAACATGAAGTGATAAGCTGCAGTTAAAACACCACTGAAAATATTCTTGTCTCTGTGAATCGAATAATCACAGATTTGATTTTGTGTTTAATGGAAAAAAAAAAAAAAGAAAAAAAAAGGTTTGCAATGTTTCTTAGACATATCCTTGCAAGACAGGGAGAAAAAAGCTCTGGAAAAAATAAATAGCATGAGAAATCATTTACTCAAATCTTTCAAGCAGAAGCTCAGGCTTCCTTCTCAGAATTACAAGTGCTCTTTCACCCTTAAAACAGAAGGACCATATATTAAGGTATCTTATTTCTTGTATTTTACAGATTGGAATATTTCGTAATGCAATGTCTGATGTTACATTATGAAATATACTCGATTTACATTTTCTTTACAACCATTCCAAATGCATCTTGACCCAGCACTAACAGAAACAAATTTTAAAAGTTACATTTTAAAAATCCTCCTGCATGACATCAACCTTGATGGATACAACTAAACATCCAAGCAACTGGGAGAAGCTGGATTACAATTAATATTTTGTTTCAACCTTCTATATGCATCTTCTATATAGAACTGAAATGCAGCCCTCTGTTGTGAAACAGGGAGACACAAACAACAAACATCATAGAACAATATGTAGGAGTGCGATGACCTGGAGCAAAATAACTGCTTCTTTTGCCAGTAAAACCATAACTATTTGAAGTCCCTCTACAGCCTACAGGACCTCAGACAGAAAGGTAGCTGGTGTGAAACACAATGTACCTTTCTTGGAAAGAGTCATATTCTCTCTTAGTAACTGATTAAATAAATAAACATTTGGTGTTTCAAGAAACCACAGTACTTCTTCCCAAATTATACCAATTCCCTCTGGCTTACAATAGAGAAAGACTTACTGGAAACCTGAAGTCTTCTTTCTCACCAGGTCTGTAATAATATACAGATTATAAAATTATCCACATTTTACCCTGTTGTTCAAACTCAAACCTGCACATAACAAGTGCAGTATATTGTTTTCTCCAATGAAATTCACTAGGATGTAATAAAACAAGAGAAGGGCAGAAAGGATGGGAAATTATGAACCTCAGGCCATCGAAAGCAACCTAGAATGCGGTTATCTGGGAAAAGCCTGCTGAACGTAGTTCTTACTCTCCAGGAAAGGCAGGAAACGGGACCTTCTTAAGGATTGATTGCTTTCTTGCTACTGAAATCTATACAAAGCTTCAAAAGCAGCTTGATCAAGGAACTGCCAAGTAAGAATTAGCTTTAGTATTCACAAATGTTTAAAAGTCATGAGTCCAAACTTTTAAAATCCATTATTTAAGTATGTTTATCCCTACTCTCCAACAGTAAATGTGTTTTTTTTTCACGTCCACTCTGCTGTCTATATGCATGTGGTAGTCTCAGAAAATTAGTTTCCTACATTCATCAGTCATGAACTGGTGTCAGAGCAATGTGCATTATTTCCCATGTAGCACCAGTTGCCTGATTGGACAGTGTGCCTGCCTATTCATAAGCAAAAATTGTAATTGCTAAAATTAAAAATTATTAATTTTAGCATTAGGACATGTTAGTACCTTCACTCTCAGAGATGAGATTCACTTTCTTAGTTCTTGTATCTTTTAACAGCCAACAGCATGTCTGAGGACTATTTGTGAAGTGGCTGAAACTGAGCTGCATCCTCTCTCTGGTATGTAGGTTCTGTACAACTCATTGCAGTTACTTTTTCCTTGTTTGCTGAGTCAACATAACAAACAGTAAAGTCTTTGTTCCTAATATTGTATGTACTCCTAAATATTTGTAATTTTGCAGAAAGTACTGTTTGCTCATATTTTTGTTTTGTATGGCTAGTGTTATTCCATGTATTCAATTAACATATCAAGCTGCCGCTCACCATGGTAAACTTTACAGGGCTCTAATGTAGCTGTCACCTCTGATTTACCTCTGGGTTCCTGATTTAAAGCTCAGACCACAACAGACTGTTATAGAATTATTATTTATTTGAGACTTCAGCTCATTAAAATGCAGACAGCTGAAGACCTGTAGAAGCAGGGTCTATTTTGGGAAATAGTTTGTCACAAATACCGCATCTAGTGAATATGTCCCTGACGTGACTCACCACAGTTCTGATTAGCATGTTGCTAAGTAGAAGCTGGCTTCCTTAGTATTCTGATATATCTTAATATTCCAATATATCACTTGCCAATTTCTATTAGGCACATGGAAATATTCCAACATTGCTGTGGCCATTTATTATTTTTTTAATACTTGTATGTGGGTTAAAGTATGAAAAAAATAGATGAGTATGCTGTCATATCAAGACATCCATCATGAACCATTTTCAGAGGCTCTGGACGCTTTCCTCTGAAAATTCATGGCTTTGTCTTTTATACCTTTTGCCCTGTAGTTCAAAAGTTAGGTTATGCTGGTTTTGTCCCTAATGAAACTTATTATCAGCTATGTTAAGGTTGCTTCTTTTAAAAGACTTGCTATGTTTTTTTCATGTAATTACTACAACTATGGTGTCAAATAACTTATATGCCTGAAAGACTTTTTTTTCTTAACACAAGATACTTTCTTCCTGCAAACATGCACCTGGTCATCCAAGTCTTCCATTTGTTTTATACATGATTTTATGGTATTAAATCTCAGAAATGGGCTGACAGGAACCTCATAAATTTCAGTAAAGGGAAGTGGAAAGTCCTGCACCCAGGTAAGAATAAGCCCAGGCAGCAGTACATGCTGGGGGCCACCCAAATGAAAAGCAGCTTTGGCGGAAAAGGACGCGGTGGTCTTGGTGGACACCAAATTGAACATGAGCCAGCAAAGTGCCCCTGCTGCAAAGAGGGCTGATGGTATCCTGGGGTGCATTAGAAGTATTGCTCACAGGTTGAGGGAGGTGATCCTTATCCTCTACTTCATATTGGTGAGGCCACATCTGGAGAGCAGTATCCAGTTCTGGCCTCCCCAGTGCAAGACAAACATGGACATACTGGATAGAGTTCAACAAAGGGCCATGAAAATGGTGAAGGATCTGATGCATCTCTCCTATGAGGAAGGGCTGAGAGATCTGGGACTGTTCAGCCTGGAGAAGAGAAGGGTCATGAGGGATATTAATGTATATAAATACCTGAAGAGATGGTGCAAAGAAGACAGAGACAGGCTCTTTTTCGTGGTGCCCAGTGATGGGACAAGAGGCAATGGGGCCCAAATTGAAATGCAGGAGGTTCCCTTTGAACATCAGGAAACACTTTTTCACT